>JAOANK020851873.1:0-10126 GCA_026257165.2 Telfairia occidentalis | reverse complement strand
TGCCGAAACGAGTGAAGATATTCTCTTTAAGGAACTTTAAAACTGTGTTACATCAATATACGAAGAAGCAGTTGCTTCCATCCTTTTTGACACATAATCAAAAATTAGCAAAATGTAAGAGTTACAATTCGAAGGGAGAAACGATCTGATAAAATCGATTCCCCAGACTCAGCTCTATCTCCAAATGAATGTTAATAGTATCTAATTCTTTATTCCCCAATTTTTTTTTGTGGCACTTGTCACATGTTTTGCTAAATAAATGAGCATCCTTAAACATTGATGGCTAAAAATATCCTGATTGTAGTGCCTTTGCTGCAGTTCTTTGTCCTTCAAAGTGTAGGGTGTTGTATGACATTGCTTCAGTATGGCATAACCTTTGACTAGGAAACACATCTTCTTACTATCCCATCAGCACATTGTCTATAGACAAATGTATCATCCTAGAAATAGAAGCGCACATCATGAATAAATTTCTTTAATAGTTGCTTCATCAATTCTAGAGGTAACAATCCAGCTGCAAGATAATTGGCAATATCTGTGAACCAAGGTATCTTGACATTTGTAATATGAGCTACTGTAAACAATTGCTCATATGGGGAATAATCACATATCTCTTGTTGCTGCATCATTTGATTTGTCTACTCAATACGGGAAAGGTGATGTGCAACATAGTTTTCTGATCCCTTATTGTCCTTGATCTCCAAGTCAAACTCTTGCAATAACAAGATCCATCTGATAAGCTTGACTTTCCATCATTCTTTGACAACAAGTAGCAAATAACTGCATGATCTATAAACACAATAAATTTAGAACCTACTACATATGGCCTAAACTTCTTGAACGCAAAGATTACTGCTAACAGCTCATTCTTTGTAGTTGTGTAATTCAGCTATGCTTCATTTAGAGTTTTGTTGGTGTAATAGATTGGATGAATCACTTTGTCATGCTTTTGTCTCAACATCGCTCCAACAATATAATCACACATACCACACATTCAATCGAAGGGTAAGCTCCAATTGTGTGATGAAATGATTGGTTGAGTAGTCAACGCCTTCGTCAGAACATGAAAAGCTTCCAAACAATCTGCATTAAACTCAAATGAACTATTAGCTTCCAATAACATATAAAGGTTTAAATTATTTAGAAAATCCTTTATGAATCTTCAGTAGAATCCTACATGGCTAAGGAAACTTCTAATTACCTTAACTGAAGGGGAGATTCCATCTTCGCAATAATCTCAATCTTGGCTCTATCCACTTCTATCCCTTTTTCACACATTATGTGTCTTAGACAATGCATTCCTTCACCATGAAGTGATATTTTTCCAATTTAAAATTAGGTTTGTCTCTTCACATCTCTTCAAAACCTTACCAAGATTGTCTAAGCATCTGTTGAATGAACTCACAAAGACTGAGAAGTCATCCATAAACACTTCCATGGTGGACTCAACCATATAAGAAAAAAAAAAGCCACCATATATCTTTGGAAAGTTTCTGGAGCATTGAAAATACCGAAGAACATTCTCTTAAATGCAAATGTACCATAGGGACAAGTAAATGTGGTTTTCTCTTTATCCCTAGGAGCTATGCTAATTTTGTTATAACCATAATAACCATACAAAAAGGAATAATAAGCCTAACCTAAGAGCCTATCCAACATCTAGTCAATAAAGGGTAGAGAGAAGTGATCCTTACGCATAGCTGTGTTTAGCTTCTCATAATCCATACACACCTTCAAACCTGTCAATGTCCTACTGAGAATAAGTTCATTGGCTTCATTAATAATCACAGTTATTCCACCCTTCTTAGGCACACATTGAACAAGACTAACCCAACTGTTGTCTGCAATAGGGTATATAATTCCAGCATGTAACCACTTGATGACTTATTTTTCACAGCCTCTTTCATGGCTGGATTCAACCTTCTTTGTTGTTCAATAGATTTGAAATTCCCATCTTCTAAATTGATTTTATGCATGCAGAAAGGCATATTGATTCCTCGAGTGGTTGCAAAAGCCCAAACAATGGCTTTTTTTATTGCTTTAGCAACTTAATTAACTGATCTCCATCGGCTGACAGTAAATTTGCTAAAATCATAATTGGCAATGTTTACTTCTCACCTAGATATGCATACTTTAAATGTGATGGTAGAGGCTTCAACTCAAGCTGTGGTGGTTCCTCAACTGTCGGCTTCCTAGGTGAAGATTTTCTATCACTCAAATCTAGTGTCTCAAATGTTCTCTGATATTGAGAAATCTCAAATACCTCTTCATCTACTTTGTCAGACCAACTAATCTCGCATACTGCACCAATAAGCATATCATCCCCAAACCGCTGAATATGTTGCTCATGCAAATTTATCTTGAATGCATCTTTTACAAATTCCTCTAGCAATTGCATTGATAAACATTACTCAACTTTAGCTGGATATCTCATGACATTAAATACACTAAACTTCACCTCTTAGTCATGAACTCTCATAGTTAACTCTCCTGTCTGAACATGAATTAATGTCCTACCTATGGCTAGGAAGGGTATTTTTAAGATTATTGGCATTTCCTTGTCAACTTCACAGTACAAAATTATGAAATCAGCTGGGAATATGAACTTATCTACCTACACCAAAATGTTTTCAATTTTACCTTTAGGATATGTGATTGACCTGTCAACTAATTGAATTGTTACAGTAGTAGGTCTAACTTCTCTCGCTCCTAATTTCTTGTAGATGGATAATGGCGTGAGGTTTATGCTGCTCCAAGATCACAAAAGGCTCTCCGCAACTCTTTTCCTCCAATCAAAATAGGAATGATAAATGATTAAGGGTCTTTAGCCTTTGAAGTAGCTTATTTTTCAAGATAGCACTACACTCTTTTGTTAGAGCAACTATCTCATATTCTTCTAATCTCTTTTTCTGGGTCAGATTATTCTTGAAGAACTTCAAATAATTAGGCATTTGTTCCAAAGCCTCTAATAACGGTATGTTTATGTGAATTTGTTTTAGAACCTCCAAAAATTTCTTAAACTGAACCTCTTGAGTTTTTTAGTGGAACCTTCGTGGATAAAAAAGAGGTTGAAGTTTAAAAGGAATAACATGGGTAGATTTTCATGCTTCTCCAGGCTTTGTCTTAGGGACTTCCTCTAGTTCTTCTCTTTCTCCCACTATTGCTTCAGTTCTTACCTCACTTTTCACACTCTCTAACTAATAAGTAGAATTTTGTTTCGAGCTCTTTTGTTGACTCAATGAGCTTGTTCTAGCCAACGAGTTTCCATTTTTGAGTTCAACTAGTCGCATTCGCTCTTTGCCTTCCCTTTTAGGATTTTTAGTATCAAAAGGAAGTTGTCCTTGAGGTTGAGTCTTCAACTCACTTGGCAATTATTCTACCTGTATTTTCAAATTTGTCAAAGAAGCTTGATGGCTTTGTATGATAGCATCGTTTTAAGCCATGTATGCCTTAATTAGATTCTCCAATAAATTTCCAAAAGCTTGTTGAGACAATCCTTTATTTTGTTGAGGCACAAGCTGCTAATTTTGCTGCCTAAATCTAGGTGGATAATTCTCCTTTTGTTGTGCTTGAGAGTTATAATGATTTTCTATTGATTCAAAGCAAAGTTAGGATGATTCCTCCCCCTAGGATTATAAGTTTTAGAATGAGGGTTGTTCCTGCCTATGTAGCAAATTGAAATATGATTGTTGGGGAAAAATTCATAGTTATGTCCTTCTCCACAATAAACACATGACTCTATTGTCACTTGATTGACAGTGGCATTCTACGATGTAGCAGCTTGTAAAGGTAGGGTTTTAATCATATCAGTCAGGGAAGCTATAGCTGCCCTAAAGGATGTCAATGCATCTACTTTTATTCCTTCTTCAGGTCTCCTTCAAAAAAATTTCCTTGCATCAGACGATTGACAACTATTTGTTGATATCATTCCCAAAATCTTACATGCTTCATTATATGTTCTTAACAACAAGGCCCCATTTGCTAAAGCATCTGTCATGTTCTATGTAGCAAGGTTCAAACTATTATAGAATGTATCAATTTGAACACAGCAGGGTAAACCATGGTGAAGACATTTTCTAAGGAGTTCCTAATATCTTTATAAAGCATCACTAAAAGGTTTATCCAGGTATTACCTCAAGAATACAATCTTAGCTCTAAGTTTGGCGTTCCTAGTGGGTGAAAAATGTTTAGTTAGAAGTTTCTCTGCTATATCATTCAAAGTTGTGATGCATCATGGAGCAAAGATAGTTACTCATGCTTTGGCTTCATCTTTCAAGGAATAAGGAAACAAAAAAAATAAACACAGAGCATCCCTAAAAACTCCGTAGATAATAAACAAATCACTCACTCCTAGAAAATTTTTTAAGTGTAAGTGAGGATCTTTTGTAGGTAATCCATGAATTGTCCTACTGTTTGCAACATCTAAAACATGACAGACTTCATCTCAAAATTTGTTGCCTCTATATTTGGCTTCACTATAAAGTTTTTAACTCATCAAACATTGGGACTGTATAATCTTTGGCTCTCTCTCTGTCATTGGCTAAAAGAACTGATCTACTAGTCCAATTTATTATTGTATTGCTACTTCTAGTAACTAAACTCCTTCTTTGTTTGGTTGTCAGTTCAACTGCTCTACAGGACCTCCTAGAGATAAAGGTTGTTGTTGTTCCATTGGATTCATTCAATTCCTACGTTCCCTTCTCCTTCTCCGAAAGGTTCTTTTGATTTCTTGATCAAACTCAACTTCCAAACATAAATTAACGTTTATACACCAATGTCTGTAATGGCGCAAAAAATTACATTAGTATAAATAAAGCTCCAATTCACCAAAAGATATTTGTTTCAAACAAATCAAAATTCAATCTAATCCCTAAATTATCGTTTCAGATTAATGTATGATATTATTTTCCATTAAATAGAATGTTGAAGCAACAGAATTGCAAAATCAAATCACACAACAATAGTCTTGGAATCCTCCCAGATTTTCAAAATATCATAAGTTAATTCCCATTAACCTATATGAATTTATCTTGTTTTATTAGTGCATTAGGTGAGTGATTATCCCTGACCTCCCCACTTATCTAACAACTATGCTAATCAAGAGGTTAATGTGTTTTAAAGGCAAACTACTTCTCTTTATTTCTTCTGAAACGTAGAAAAGCTATTCATGTGTGTTGGCCAGACATGCATAAATATTAAACAATTAAGAACACCCTTAAAACAATTCAATTCATCAAAATTTACTTAAATTCTAAATCAATTCAATAACATCACCCTTAATCTTCACCTAAAGGTGATTAGTTCATGCTACAACAACGAAAAGACTGAAAAACTAATAATGAGAACATTAAGTTCATAAAGACAATTGATATGAAGAAAAAAATAATGCAAAATTCTATGCTCCAATAAAGATTCTAGATAAATCTTCTTTTTCGCTTCAACCTTCCCTGATAGTGTTTTGTTCTGCAACTTCTTCCTCTTCGACTCCTTGACTTTAGTCCTCATGTGAAAACAACAAAAAGATTCTAAACTTAATTCGAAATTCAACTCTAAATTCGACTAAAAAACACCACACTCTTCTTAGGCGACAACCTTTCCTTTTTATAAGTTTTCTCTTGTTACTTGGAGGCTCATTAGCTCAAATTATCCACATGTCTCCCATCCACTGGTTGTTAAATTTCAAAAAGAAAGATTTTATCTTTGTAATTTAAAATTCCTTTATTCTCGCACATGATTTTTGGTTCCAGTTTTGCTATAGAATTGCTCAATTATTTTCATAGCAATCTTCTGCTAGAATAATGCTCTCTCATCCATCTGTTGACAAAATAGCTAAAATTAGTAGCAAATAAGTGTAAATCTCTCAATATTTATTCATTTCATGCTTCAAATAGAATAGTTCAACAATATAAAAATACTCAAAAGTTCTAAATGCAGAACAAAGGTAAACCTAGCCATTTCATTAACAAAGCATAAACACTTTATCAAATAAAGGGTTAAAATTCATCATAAAAGACTTCTAATAACTCTATTTTTGAGAGTTATCACCTATAAGTAGAGAAATCCCTAATCAAAGAGTAATGATCCTTAGAGAGGGAGAACTTGTCACATATGATGAAAGCGACAATAAGAAAGTAGTTGAGCCTAAAGATAGTGAAAGTAAGTTATAGAAAGAGAAAGACGAAGAATATTAAACCCCCTTAACTATAGTTGTTGTAAAAAGAACCCTAAATGTAAACCTAGAGAAGATCCAATAGAGACCACAAGAGAAAACTTGTTTCGTATTAGATGCATAGTGAAATTCCTTCCTTGTAATATTGTCATAGAAAGTGGAACTCTTACCAATGTTGCTAGTATACATTTAGGGGGTATTTGGCCTAACGAGTGGAGCTGTGTAGCCTGGAATTATGTAGTATGGGGAGTAAATTTGGGGAGGTAGGCAGCCTAAGGTTGTGAAGTCTATATTTGAGGTGTAAAGTGTGTAGTCTAGAGTTGTGAAGTTTATGTTTGGGGCACAAACTTATGTAAATTGGGGTTTTATAGTATGGGTTTTTGCTAGTTGTTTTTTCCATTGATGTTTTACAATATTGTATCATTACGAATCAATTACAATAATTTTTTGAAATTTTTTTTTAAAAAAAGACTTGTTCTCGTCAATTCTAAAATCGAATGAGTTATAACTAAAATTGAGATTTTAAGTTATTATCATTTTATGAATATTTTAAAATTTTAAATGAGTTATGACTACAATTATATATTATTTTTTTATTGCATAATTTTATAATTTATTTAAGTAATTTTTTTGATTAAGATAAACATAATAATTTCAACGTACACTAATAAAAAATAGTACATCAAGCACAATAAGTTAAAACTAAATTAAGCGAAATCCTTTAGAACCAAAGATGCCCAATAAGCGGCTAAGTACATCTTTCACAAAAGAAAAAAAAAGACATAAATAAGAAGGGAGGCCAGTTATTCATGTCATCCATTAGACGCATGCAAGAAGGAAAATGTTGGTTTCTAGACATGAGTGAAGAATATATCTAAAAGTTGGACACTAGCATGCACCTCCAAGTTTGGTATCTATTCAAGTTGATCAATCATTTCTTTTCTTCTAGTGGCCTCTAGCATGTCCTTTTCCTTTGATCATGATGCAATCTTCTCATGCTGAGTCGTTTGCAGCCTCATCTCTTTTCGGACCACCTCCATCATGTTCGATGAATAGGAGTGCTTTTCTCTTACTTCCTTTTGATGACGTTCTTGCAGCACTGGGTCTACTTGTAAGCATCTCCAACTAGTCCTCCAATGCATCAGCTATGCCATAGAATATCAGTGAGTCCATGATGTAGTAATCTTGGGATCCCAAGTGCACATCCTCTTACATGTGCTTTGCAATATTTGATGTCATGTCTGTAGAGGTATCTACGTTTGTTCACATCGCATGATTGTTACTTGTGCAGAGTGAAGTCAAAATATTCAATGATAACCACACTAAGGATGTTCAACTCTACACAGTCAATAGTAAGTGATAATTTTTTATATTGTCTCTATGGAGATTAGTGGTAGATTCCAACTTATTCTAACTCTTCCTTTAGTGAATTCAAAGGTGAACAAGTAAATGATTGTGATTTTTGTGTTGACTAATGCTTGCCTAAAATAAATGATAGAATAAAAAGAATGCTTTTAGATTGTAACAATATGAATGGGTAGGTTTAGATTAAGGCATAATGTTATTTTCCTTGAGATAAATGTTGAAACACAAGAATTGCATAATTGAATCACACAACATTAGTCTCGGAATCCTCTTAGATTTTTCAAATATCTTAAGTTAACTCCTATTAACTTATATAAATTTATCTTGTTGTATTAGTTCATTAAGTAAGTGATTATCCCTAACCTTCCCACTTAGCTAGCAATTATCCTATTCAAGAGGCTAATGTAAATTAAAGGCAAACTACTACTCTTTATTTCTCCCAAAATTTAGAAACGTTATTCATGCGTGTTGGACAGATAGACACAAATATTAAGCAATTAAAAACACCCTTAAAACAATTCATTTGAACAGACTTTACTTTAGTTCTAAATCAATTCAATAACATTATCTTTAATCCTCATATAAAGGTGATTAGTTCATGCTATAATAACAAAACGAAAGAAAAATGAATAAAGATAACATTGAGTTCATAAAGACAAGTGATCTGAAGAAAAAGAATAGTGAAAAATTTTGTGCTCCAATAAAGATTATGAATGAATCTTCTTTTCTTGCTTCAACTTTCATTGACAGTATGTTGTTTTACAACTTTTCATTCCTCTTTGACTCCTTGACTTCAGTTCTCGTACGAAAAATAGTAGAAAACATATAGAACTCTAAATCAACTCCATACTAGAACTAAAACTCTAGATGAATGGATGCTCTCTCTTAGGCAACACTCTTTTCTTTTTATAACGCTTCTTTATGATGAGGAACTTCTTTAGGTCAAATACTCCACGTGTCATCCATCATATGGCTATTAAATTTTGAAAAGAAATATTTTATCTCCTTAATTTAAATTTCCATCATTGTTTAGCAGGATATTTGCTTTCGCTTTGCTACAGAAATGCTTGATCAATTTGTTGGCAATCTTTTGCTAGAATAATGCTCGCTCATTCATTTGCGGACAAAATAGTTGAAATGAGTAGCAAATAAGTATGAATCTCTCAATAATCACTCAATTAATGCTTCAAATAGAATAATTTAACAATATGGAAATTCTTAAGAGTTATAAATGCAAAATAAAGGTAAACATAGCAATTCTATTAACAAAGAATAGATACTTTATCAATTAACGGGCTAAAATTCACCATAAAAGAGTTTTAATAACTCTCTTTTGGAGAGTAATCTAATCTCCAAACTTGAATCATTACTCATCCTCGAGTAATGTATACAATTCTAAGAGTTCAATAGTATTGAGCTAATAAAGAAAATCCTGGAGCATAATATGATAAACAATTTAATGAAAAACTATTGACTATCTAGCTAGTTCATATTCACTTCAAATCAATCTCTTCCTCTTTATTTTGTTGCACATGCCACAAGTTATACTTATCCTAAGATTACTATCTCTAAGTCTCACAATTCCTACGTAATCGAATCTATTGTGTAGTCTAGCAATAGGAGTTCCATCCCATTCGTACTTTTTCAACACTGCTTTAGGTTTTCCTAGATTACACAATCCACATATTGCTCTCTCAATTCTTTTATAATAGTCAAACTTTTGTTTCCTTCTAGTCACAACCTTTATTTTTCAAGCAACAACACATTTGTGTTAGCATACTCTATTGTCCAAATTCATCACTTATGACGGATTAAACATTCATTTTCTCAACAACAATCCTTCTTGTTATTCTCTCTTACCCCTCAGAATGACAACATTAATGATGAACACACCTAGGTTTTGGAAAAGAAGTAACATTCAGGCAAAGTCATCCCTTAATCCTTTTTTTTTTTTTATTCAAACCTCCTCTCGGAGTTACTTTTTGGCTCAGTAGCAAATAATGGGTGTCATAAATACCCCTAGTTACTAGGTCTACATAGAAGAAAAGTCATTAAGGGAGAGAAGTATGTTGTACAGAAAAGAGGAATGCAATTATAAAGCTCGAAAAAAAAATTTCAATGACCAAAAGGAACTAACATCCCCAAACTTCAAAGGTGCATTGCCCTCAATATATTTAGCAATCAAAGAGAATTCCTAAACTTAGTCCAAAAAATTCTAGGCAATAATGATCGGGCAAAAGTCAGTTCCCTAAATGCTGGAGCAAATTTTCCTTTGGAATCAAACTAAACTAAAATCAGGATCCTAGGAATAAGTATAAAGTGTAGACTTATTATGCGGGAAAATATTGAGTCAATACTTTTTCAACTCTAGTAGACACAAATATGTGCTCTCATCCTAGTCAATAAGTCTAACAAAGTAAGATTCAACAGATTCTTTAATTGTTGGATCAACATTTATGCTTAGTACTAAAGAATTATTCTATGGATATCAACTAGAATGCTTCACATAAACGGAATGGAACTCCAACCAAAATCTATTGCATTAGCAAATTAGGGTTACAAAAATATTGAGGGGGGGGGGGGGGGGGGGGG
>JAOANK020851872.1:0-22504 GCA_026257165.2 Telfairia occidentalis | reverse complement strand
ATTGGGACTTCAAAGGTTAGTGTTCTTCATTCCCTGTTTTCCCCTTTTGGTAGCATGATTTTCCTTAATAAATTAAGATGGTTAGAGTGTTTTATATCCTAATCCGCTGCACATGTATGTTGATACACCTTTCAATTAGAGGATGCTAATTGCACTCAATTCGCTTTGGTGGGGTTTAATTCGTGAGATGAATGGTGAGTGGATCTAAAATGAGATTTTTTGATTGTGGCATCCTTTTAAGCTTTCAATTGTTGAAATTAATTGTAATTGCCCGATAATGTAAGGGACTTAATGTGTGATTAAGGGTCTGTATTCATATGGAGTCATATAAAGTTGAAACTAGGCTGTAATTGGAGATTTTTGGAGAAAGAACCAAGCTGCCGCAGAATAGGGGATGCTCACTGCCCAAGCTGCATCGAGACACCGAAAAATAGAGTTTTGACGCTGCGTTTCAAACCTAGAAAACACGCACGCGCTAGCGATTTGTTTCAGCCCTAGTAGTCCAGTTTACCTCGTTGCAACCAGTTCAGACCTCTTTCAACCTTTTTGAGTTTGGTTCAGCCCATTCCAACCTGGTTCATGATGGTTTGGGTTGGTTCGAGTCGATTCAAGCATGGATTCTTGATTATTATTGTAATAATTAGCTATTTGTGTGCTTGTGATGCCAAAATCAACATATTCTAGCTTGATTTGATTTATTATGCATTGTGAATGTATGTTTAAATTAAATGTTGAATCTTATATGCATAATGTATGTGATATAGATTTAAAACCCCACCATAGGATAATCATGCTTCATGCATTCAAGTATGTTATAAATGTTATAATGTATAGTATGCATGGATAGAATGCATTGCAAGTATGTTATAAGAGTTATAATGTATAATATGCATATCTAAATCATAGCAAGCATGTTATAAGTGTTATAATGCATGATTTGCATGAATAGATATCATGAGATTACATATAAGTGTTATATCGATCTTTGATATAAATGACGGATGTATGTTATATATAGATGATTGAATGTCTTTTATTTTTTAAGTGTTATAAAATGAATTAGACATTTAAAATCTATAACAATGATAAACAACATGCTTACTTTGGGTAATCACTCAAAGCAATCACCTTCTTTAATAGTTAAACTAGGTTGATTTCTTGTAAAACCAAGTTTACAAAACTCACCCGATGAGGTCCTGTCTAAGGTTGGGGGTATTTAAGTTGACGATTTAGGGAACACCTCCTACCTGGGGATTGAGCTGGCATCTGGGTTGAGTGAGCTCGGTTTTAAGAGCATGAGTGAGCGGTGTGAGGGTATAAAATGGTTATCACCTAGACATCATAGGTTAAAATCCACTATAAGTGTTTAGCCGAAATATACCTAAGTAAAAGAATACCCAAAAACTAAGCCAAACACTTTAGTGGGAGAAAAATAGTACATATGATTTATTATTTGTTAGCTCTCGCGTCCCTAAGAGTTCACACCGTGAGATTTATGCGAGGCTTCATTGTCTCTTTTATTCAGACTGCTCCATTCGGAAAATGTCTGCATAAATCAAGAGGAAGGTGAATAGGGGAAGTAGTTCATAGTAAGGGATAGGGTTTCTTATGTTCGTTTCCAAGTATCAACTTTTCTCGAGAGAGCTTGCTTGATTGTGATCTCTAAAATCTGAAAATGGTGGGTCTACACTTACGAAATTTACTAAGTGTTAGTAAATTGTTGACCAAATGAATGGTAACTAAATGCTAATGGAATAAGAGTTATTCTGGTATTAGTGTTTGGTCAAGAATGTCTTGATTCAGTGAAGGAGTAATTGACTACCCCTTAGTGGCGGTTATTCTTACTCACTGAAGTATTGTTGCAAATATAATCTTGGGTAGTTTAATTTTACTAAAACTGATTGGATTGAATAAATAGAGTTAATCAAATTACTGATAGAAATTGTTTACTTTTCACCAATGACAAGTTCGATAATCCAACTACTCGCTTCAGAAAAACTAAACGGGGAAAATTATGCAACATAGAAATCCAATCTGAATACAATACTAGTAATAGACGGTCTCCGTTTCATTTTAATTCAGAAGTGTCCTTAGAATCCCAGTTCGACAGCCAACCAAAGTGTTCAAGAGGCTTATGACAGATGGACGAAGGCAAATGAGAAAGCCCGAGTCTACATATTGGCTAGTATATTAGCTATATTATCCAAGAAGCACGAGAAAATGATCACCGCCAAGGAGATCATGGACTCATTGCAGGCGATATTTGGGCAATCGTCCTCATCAGTCATGCATGATGCTTTAAAATATGTTTACAACTGCCGCATGAAAGAAGGAACCTCTGTTAGGGAACATGTTCTTGACATGATGGTCCATTTCGACTGGGCAGAGGTAAATGGGGTTGTCATTAACGAGAAGAGTCAGGTTAGTTTCATCATGGAATTGCTTCCTAAGAGTTTTCTGCAGTCTAGAACTAATGTCATGATGAATAAAATAGAGTATACCACACTTCTCAACGAGTTTCAGATTTACCAATCTCTTCTAAAAAATAAAGGTACGGAAGTTGAAGCAAATGTTGTTGCTTCTTCCAAGAGATTTAAGAAAGGAGCGTCCTCTAAGAGTAAATCTATCCCCTCTTTTTTCAAGAATAAGAGTATTTAAAAGAAAAAGAAAGGGAAATGGATTGATGTGCCTCTTGCTTCAGATAAAGGCAAGGGAAAGATTGTAGATAAAAGAAAATGTTTCTATTGCAATCAAGATGAGCATTGGAAGCGAAATTGCCCGAAGTACCTGACCGAGAAGAAAGCTGAAAAAAAAAAAACAAAGGTAAATGTGATTTACTGGTTGTTGAAACGCATTTAGTGGAAAATGATTTTACAACCTGGATATTGGATTCAGGAGACACTAATCACGTTTGTTCTTACTTTTAGGAAAGTAACTCCTGGAAACAACTTCAAGAAGGCGAGATTACTCTCCGGGTTGGTCCAGGGGAGCTCATCTCAGCTCAAGCAGTGGGAGATATCAAGTTGTTTTTCAGAGATAAATTCATTTTACTAGAAAATGTACTATAGGTTGCTAAGTGTTATAGGAATCTAATATCTATCTCTTGTTTGCTAGAACATGTATATAAAGTATCTTTTTCTGTGAATGAAGCGTTCATTTCAAAAAGAGGTATTCGCATTTGCTCAAAACCTTTAGAAAATAACTTATACAAGTTAAAACCTACGAAAGTAAATGCTGTGTTTAATAATGAAATGCTCAGAACAGTAGAAACCCAAAATAAAAGGCAAAAAGTTTATCAAAATAC
Organism: Telfairia occidentalis; assembly: GCA_026257165.2. Taxonomy (NCBI): domain Eukaryota; kingdom Viridiplantae; phylum Streptophyta; class Magnoliopsida; order Cucurbitales; family Cucurbitaceae; genus Telfairia; species Telfairia occidentalis. The sequence goes on along the minus strand of JAOANK020851872.1, from coordinate 19,200 downwards.
CTATCTTTGGCACTTAAAACTCGGTCAAATTAATCTCAATAGAATTGGAAGATTAGTTAAGAGTGGACTCCTAAGTCAGTTAGAAGCAAACTCTTTACCTCCATTTGAAGCTTGTCTTGAGGGTAAAATGACTAAACGATCTTTTACTGGAAAAGGTTTAAGAGCCAAAGAACCATTAGAGCTTATGTATTGAGATCTTTGTGGTCCGATGAATGTTAAAGCTCGAGGAGGTATCTATACTTTGTTAGTTTTATCGACGATAATTCAAGATATGATTATATTTACCTAATGCATTATAAGTCTGAAACTCTTGAAAAGTTCAAGGAGTATAAGGCTGAGGCTGAGAACAAGTTATGTAAAACCATTAAGACACTTCGATCAGATCGAGGTGGAGAGTATCTGGACTTGAGATTTCAAGACTATATGATAGAACATGGAATTAAGTCCTAACTCTCTGCACCTGGTATGCCTCAGCAGAATGGTGTATCTGAAAGGAGAAACAAAACCCTGTTGGGCATGGTTCGGTTGATGATGAGCTATGCCCAATTGCCGAGTTCATTTTGGGGTTATGCAGTAGAGACTGCAACATATATTTTGAACAACGTTCCCTCAAAAAGTGTTTCTGAAACACCCTATGAGTTATGGAGAGGACGTAAAGGTAGTTTATGTTACTTCAGTATTTGGGGTGGCCCGACACATGTGTTGGTGCAAAACCCGAAGAAGTTGGAACATCGTTTAAAGTTATGTTTGTTCGTAGGTTATCCTAAAGAAACCAAAGGTGGCATGTTTTATGATCCTCAAGAAAGTGAAGCGTTTGTATCTACAAATGCTACGTTCTTGGAGGAAGACCACATAAGAGATCATAAACCTCGCAGCAGGCTAGTATTATATGAGATTTTTGAAGAAACTACAGAAAAATCAACAACAGTTGTTGACCGAACTAGTCCTTCAACAAGAGTTGTTGATAGAAGTGATATCCCTGATCAGTCTCATCCCTCTCAAGAGTTGAGAGAGCCTCGACATAATGGGAGGGTTATTCTCAGCCCAACTGTTACATGGGTTTAAGTGAAACTTTACTCGTAATACCTGATGATGGGGTAGAGGATCCATTGTCCTATAAATAGGCAATAAATGATGTAGACAAGGATCAATGAGTTAAAGCCATGAACCTCCAAATGGAGTGAATGTACTTCAATTCAGTATGGAAACTTGTAGATCAACCCAGTGAGGTAAGACCTATTGGTTGCAAATGGATCTACAAGAGGAAACAAGATCATGCCGGTAAGGTTCATACCTTTAAGGCTCGACTTGTGGCAAAGGGTTATACCCAGGTCGAGGGGGATGTTTTCTTTTAAAAACTTGTCTAATCACATAATGCTTGGATGAAGTATTATGGTTAGGTGTGAACTTCATCCTAGTTTATGTCTAATCCCAGTTTTCTTTTAATAGTTAGTTTGTTATTTTGATTTATTTACTTAATTTCGTAAATTAAATAAAAATCATATAATTAAATTAAAACTATTTTAATTTAATTCAATTATTTTAATATCAAATATCAAAATAATATTATTTCTCCACAAATCCCTATTTTTCGAAAAAATATTTTTCTGAATATTTGTCCGTATTCATATATATAATATTTAAATCTCATTTAAATATTATTTTCAACTCTTCTTGGTCGTTTAATTCGCAATCAAACGACGAGACGTCCACATATATCACATATATTTAACATTTACTTCATAAACCGAATTTGAACATTTCAAACTCATTCACCACACTATCCTATGGTTTTATCTGATGTGAGCTAACCGATGGACCTAATGGACCTATAGATCATGAGCTCCAACGATCCGAGATTAACTGGTTAAACTCTTTAACATAGTTAACCAACATTCGTTAAGTAACGGGTCACTCCACTAAAGCTCGTAGCTGCACTCTCCTCACTATAAATATATTTCTGTCCATATCATATAACTGAAGGATTAAACAACATGCATGCGCAGCGGAAAAGGATCAATTGCACTCAAATAAGCTCAATTGAATGGATAAAGTCATGCTTTTAAGAGGAAAAACCAGAAGTTTAGAACACATACCTTTGATGCGCGAATTCTCCTTGGTTTCTCCTTAAATCTGAACACGAACACCTCCCAGACCACCGCAAAAGTCTTTTCGGCTATTCTCCGCCCTTAGAACGGATTGTGGGATCCAAATTGAGATGAAATTGAGGGAGAATTTAATGAGAGAAATATGTTCTAACACTTAGAACACATGGATTTTGGAAACAAAAATTAATGAAAATTCAACAATTGAATTAACCTTAATTAAGTTGCAAATTCATCTATTTATAGAAGTAATTTTGCATGCATCAAATGCATAAGAGATTGACACCACAATCTCATGCAATTAGTGAGATTTGTGGCAACATAAGAACATGACAACTCATGAATTTGTAAGGAAAAATCATATTAGTGGATTTTTTCACTAACTTGACTTTTCGTTTTAATTTCCCATTTTATTTTTGATTAAATCCAAAATAAAAGGAAATTATTAAATTAAAACCAATTTTAATTTAATCATATTATTTTAATATCAAATATTAAAATAATATTAAAACCACTAATCCCGTTTTTTTTCAAAAGAATAATTTTTTCGAATATGAATCATTATTCATATATACAATATTTAAATTTCATTTAAATATTGTTTTCAACTTTTCTTGTATGTTTAATTCTCAATTAAACGTTGAGACGTTAAATATATCGAATATATTTAATGCTCATTCTCTTAATTAAATTTGAAAGTTCCAAATACATTCACCTCACTGTTATAAGGTTTTATTTGATGTGAGCTAGCCAAGGGACCTAATGGACATATAGATCATGAGCTCCAACGATCCGGGATTAACCAGTTAAGCTCTTTAACCTAGCTAACCAACATTCGTTAACTAACGGGTCATTCCACTAAAGCCCGCAGCTGCACTCTTCTCACTATAGATATATGTCTGTCCATTTGATATAACCATAATAAGTTAGTCGACCATTCACAGGTTTTTCGTAATCTCAGCTAGGTCAAATTACAGTTTTACCCCAAGATTACCTTTTGCTTTTTAATGAACAACTTGGTTTGTGATCCAACCACCAACCGATTCCCTCTCGGCCCAATGAGAGGGTGGGGCCCCTTGTTCAAGACTTGGAATCAGCACTTAAGGGAACAACCTCTCTACTATCCCTAAAGTCAGGTAGAAGTGAAGTCCATCTTGTAGGACTATGTCCCCAGCTATCTACCCGGTCTTTCCCTTGAAATGGGAGGCATATTGAGCAGGGGCTTTCAGGCCTCTCTCACCCAAGCAAATCTAAGGATAATCCAGAATAAACAAGAGTTCATAGTTAGCTTAGGATTAAGATCGAGTTACCTAGGTCATCAGTTTGAAATTAGTCGGTGTATTCAGTAAACGGTGTTATAAAGAAACAATGATATCTCGCGGTCCGATCTTATGCAAACTCATTGCATAGGATGCCCCCACTCGCATGTCTCCACATGAACGATTCAGGATCGGATCATTTGTATCATGTATAAAGTGGGCTGCATCCTATAGTGTCCCCAAGAGAAGGTACCCAGCCTAATGCTTATACTATAGACCGTTTTGGCTATTTACGTGAACTTGATCAACTTTTATGTCTCTACATAAAGTTCAAGTACTCATTTTAATAGCCATGGTTCTTAGTTTATTGGATTTATAGAGTTATATTTAACCATTTACTTTATTCAATAACAACTTTACTGAATAACTTCAATAACCACTTTATTGAAAAAAAAGAATATGTTCAGAACGTTTACATAGCACGAGTTTTAGGAGATAAAACCCAAAAATAACCATGATCAGTAAGTCGACCCTTCAAAGGTTGTTCGTAATCTCAGCTGGGTCAAGTTATCGTTTTACCCCTAGATTACCTTTTGTTCCTTAAGTACCACTGACCCTCTAATGAACAACTTGTTTGTGGTCCAACCACCAAACCGATTCCCTCTCGGGCCAATGAGAGGGTGTGGCCCTTTGTTGAAGGTCATGAATAAGCACTTAAGGGAACAACCTCTCTACTATCCCTAAAGTCGGGTATGAGTGAACTTCATCTTGTAGGACTATGTCCCCAGCTATTTACCTGGTCTAACCCCTAAAATGGGAGACATATTGAGCAGACGATGATGAGCCTCTCTAACCCATGCAGATATAAGGATAATCCTGAATAAACAAAAGTTCATAGTTAGCTCAGGATTAAGATCGAGTTACCTAGGTCATCGATATGAAACTAGTAAGTGTTTATCAGTAAACAGTGTTATAAAGAAACAGTGACTATTTCGTGGTCCAGTCTTATGCAAACTCGTTGCATAGAACGCCTTCACTCACCTGTCTCCACATGAATGACCCAGGGTCACATCATTTGTATCATATACAAAGTGGGTCGCGTTCTATAGTGTCTCCAGGATAAGGTACCCAGCCTAATCCTTATACTATAGACTGTTTTGGCTATTTACTCAATCTTGATTCATGTTATGTCTCCACATAAAGTTCAAGTACTCATTTTATGGCCATGAGTTTTTAGTTTATTGAATAACTTCAATAACTACTTTATTAATAATAGAATATGTTTACTACGCTTACATGCCACGAGTTTTCGGACATAAAAACCCAACAAACTCCCACTTGGATTGAAACTTCAGTGGTGTATAATGTTGCTTAGTTAAACGAGAGAAAACAACAAATACAATAAACTAGGGTGTCTTATACACAAGATTTTCTCCCACTTGCTCTAGATTATAAAACTCAGAGTTCCAAACTCTGTAGGTGACCTCCAAACACTTTAGTCGAGAGGACCTTTGTAAACGGGTCAGCAATGTAATCCTCTAAAGCTATCTATCTGATCGTAAAGTCGCCTCGTTGTACAATCTCTCTGATGAGATGATACTTTCATTCGATATTCTCCCCACATTTATGGCTTCTAGGTTCTTTAGAATTTGCAACTACGCCACTGTTTTTGGAATACAGAGTGGGCAGATGCATATTTGGAACCACTTCCAAAACAGTTAAAAACTTCCTAAGCCATACTGCTTTCTTTGCTACTTCACAAGCAGCAACATACTCAGCTTCCATGGTAGAGTCTGCAATATAACTTTGCTTAATACTCCTCCACACTATGGCTCCTCCATTCAGAGTGAACACGGATCCCGAAGTAGATTTCATAGAATCTATATCGGGCTTAAAATCTAAGTCAGTGTATCCCGTAAGAATCAAATCCTTACTTTAATACACAAGCACACTGTCCCTCGTTCTCCTAAGATATTTTAGGATATTCTTAACGGTAGTCCAATGATCATATCGAAGGTTGGACTAGTATCTACTGACAATTCCTTCTACATAGCATATGTCTGGTCGTGTACACAACATGGCATACATTAAACTATCAACTGTTAATGCATAGGGAATACATCTCATATCCTCAACTTCTTGAGATGTCTTAGGACACTGTTCCTTAGATAAGTGAATCACATGCCTGAAGGGTAATAACCCTCGTTTGGAATTTTGCATCTTATATCTAGACAACATCTTGTCAATATATGATGCTTGAGACATGGCTAACATTTTGTTCTTATGATTCCGAACTATTTGGATTCCAAGAACAAACTGAGCCTCTCCCAAATCTTTCATTTGGAATTGGGTCGATAGCCATTGTTTTATGTCGGTTAGCAATTTTACCTCATTCCCAACGAGAAGGATATCATCTACATACAACACCAAGAAAGCTACAATAGAGTTAATGATCCTCTTGTAGACACAAAGTTCATCAACATTCTGTTCAAAGCCATAAGATTTGCTCGCAGTATCAAATCTCTTATTCCAGGATCAAGATGCTTGTTTTAATCGATAGATGGATCTTTTGAGATTGGAAACCTTTTACTCTTGACCCTATTCAATACACCCCTCTAGTTGAGTCATATAGATACTCTCTTCAAGATAGCCATTCAGAAAAGCAGTCTTGACATCTATCTGCCATATTTCATTGTCATAATATGTGGCAATGGATAACAATATTCTAAGCGACTTTATCATAGCAACAGGGGAGAAGGTTTCTTCATAGTTCACCCCCTCAACCTGGGTATAACCTTTTCCACAAGTTGAGCCTTAAAGGTATGTACCTTACCGGCATGATCTTGTTTCCCCTTGTAGATCCACTTACAACCAATAGGTCTTACCTCACTTGGTTGATTTACAAGTTCCCAGACTGAATTGACGTAGACTCCATTTCGAGGTTCATGGCTGTAATATATTGGTCCTTGTCTACATCATTCATTGCCTGTTTATAGGACAATGGATTCTCCACCCATCATCTGGTATGACAAGTTGAGTTTCACTTAAACTCATGTAACAGTTGAGTTGACGAATAACCCTCCCATTACGTCGAGGCTATCCCAACTCTTGAGAAGGAGGAGGATGATTAGTTCTATCAACAACTTTTGTTGAAGGACCAGCTCTATCAACAACTTTTGTGGATGTTTCTGTAGTTTCTTCAGAAATCTCATTCAATACTAGTTTGCTGCAAAGTTTATGATCTCTCATGTGGTCTTCCTCCAAGAACGTAGCATTTGTCGATACAAATACTTTATTATCTTGAGGATCATAAAACAAACCAACTTTTGTTTCTTTGGGATAGCCTACAAATAGGCATACTTTTGAATGGTGTTCCAATTTCTTTGGGTTTTGCACCAATACATGTGCTGGCCATCCCCAGATCCTGAAGTGACGTAAACTTCCTTTACGTCCTCTCCACAACTCATAAGGTGTTTCTAAAACACTCTTTGAAGGAACGTTGTTCAAAATGTATATTACAGTCTCTACTGCATATCCCTAAAACGAATTAGGCAACTGAGCATAGCTTATCATGGATCAAACAATGTCTAATAAGGTTCTATTTCTCCTTTCAGATACACCATTTTGCTGAGGCATAGTGGGTGCAGAAAGTTGAGACTTAATTATATGTTCTATCAAATAGTCTTAGAATCTCAAGTCCATGTATTCTCCACCTCGATCAGATCGAAGTGTCTTAATGGTTTTACCTAACAGGTTCTCAACCTCAGCCTTGTATCCCTTAAACTTTTCAAGGGTTTCAGACTTATAATGCATTAGGTAAATATAGCCATACCTTGAATAATCATCAATAAAGTTAACGAAATATTCATACCCTCCTCTAACCTCTACATTCATTGGACCACAGAGATCCGAATGTATAAGTTCTAAGTGTTATTTGGCTCTAAGACCTTTTCCTATAAAAGATCTTATGGTTATCTTACCCTCAAGACATGATTCACATGGCGGTAAGGAGTTGTCTTCTAACTGATTTAGGAGTCCACTCTTGACCAATCTCCCAATCCTATTGAGATTAATGTGACCAAGTCTTAAGTGCCAAAGATAGGTACTTTGAGAAACTCATTGTCTCTTATTTTGTGTTCAGTTGTTCTGAACATGTCAGTATTAAATACAACTTTAACTTTTGTAGGTTTTAACTTATATAAGTTGTTTTCTAAATTTGTCGAACAAATATGAATATCTCTTTTTGTAATGAACACTTCATTTACTATAAAAGATACTTTATACAAATGTTCTAACAAATAGGAGATAGATATTAAATTCATACAACAATTAGAAACATATAAAACATTTTCAAGTAAAATGAATCTATCTCTGAAAAACAACTTCATGTCTCCCACTACCTTGGCTGAGATGAGCTCCCTAGATCCAACCTTGAGAGTTATCTCACGATCCTGAAGCTGCTTCTAGGAACTAGTTTATTGAAAGTATGAACAAACATGATTAGTGGCTCCTAAATTCGGTATCCAGGTCGAGAAATCATTTTCACTAAACATGTTTCAACAACTAGTAAATCATATTTACCTTGTTTGTCGTTTTTAGCTTTTTTCTCTACAAGGTACTTCGGGCAGTTCTGTTATCGGTGCCCGTCTTGGTTGCAGTGGAAATACTTTCCTTCATCTACAACTTTCCCTTGCCTTTAATCTGTGCAGCATGAACATTTGTTATCCCTTTACCCTTGTTCTTCTTCTTCTGAATACTCTTATTCTTGAAAGAAGAAGGGCCAGATTTACCCTTAGAGGACGATCCTCTTGGAAGTCTCTTGGAAGAAGTAGCAACATTTGCTTCAGCTTCCACACCTTTATTTTTTAATAGAGACCAGTAAATCTAGAGCTTGTTGAGAAGGATCGTCAGATTATATTCAATTTTACTTATCATGGCATTAGTTTGAAACTGCAAAAAAACTTTCGAAAGAGATTCCATGATGAAACTGACCTGGCTCTTCTCGTTTATGATAGCACCGTTTATTTTTACCCAGTCAAAGTGGACATCATGTCAAGAACATGTTCCCTAACAGAGGTTACTTCTTTCATGAGGCAACTATAAACGTATTTTAAAGCATCATGCATGGCTGATGAAGACGGTTGTCCAAACATCGCCTGCAGTGAGTCCATGATCTCCTTGGCGGTGAGCATTTTCTCATGCATCTTGGATAGTATATTCAATATACCAGCCAAAATACAGACTCGGGCTTTTTCGTTTGTCGTTGTCCATCTGTCATAGGCATCCCCAACATTTCGGTTTGCCGTTGAGCTGGGACTTTGAAGACACTCTTTAGTTAAAACAAACATGAGATCATCAATTACGAGTATTGCATTTAAATTCAATTTCCACGTTGCGTAATTATCTCCGTTAAGCTTTTTGGAAGCGAGTAGTTGGATTATCGAACTAGTCATTACTGAAAAGTAAACAAATTCTATCAGTAAATTTGATTAACCCTATTTCTTTAATCCAATCAATTTTAGCAAATTTAATAACTACCCAACACTATTTAATTTGCAACAATACTTCAGTGAGTCAGAATAATCGCCACCGAGGGGTAGTCAATCACTCATTCACTGAATCAAGACATTCTTGCCTAAACACTAATACCAGAATAACTCTTATTCCATTAGCATTTAGTTATTGTTTATTCGGTCAAAATTTACTAACACTTCGTAAATTTTGTAACTATAGACCCTCCACTTTTAGATTTCAGAGATCAGAATCAAACAAGCTCTTGAGGGAAAGACAATGCCTAAAAACAGGCCTAAGAAATCCTATCCATTTCTGGAGTTCATGGTGTTACGAATCCCATGTTACAAACCCTTCGACTGGTTAGGCGCCCATAATAACGCCAAGCAGGTGAAACATAGGAATCTCACGATGTGACCTAATGGAAGAGACTGTAGGACATGTTGACACATAATCTTCACCCACTTACTATGAACTACTTCCCCTATTCACCTTGTTATTGATTTATGCAAACGCTTTCCGAATGGAGTAGTCCCGCTAAAAGAGACACAAAGCCCTGCATAAATCTCACGGTGTGAACTCTAAGAGATGCGAAAGCTTGAAAATAATACATCATATGTACTATTTCTCTCCCACTAAAGTGTTCTATATGGTTTTTGGGTATTCTTTTACTTAGGTATATTCTGGCTAAAAAACAACCTAAGTCTAGGTGATTAATCCGAGCATAACTCTTAACTGGATTTTAACCTACGATGTCTAAGTGATAAACCATTTATTACCTCACATCGCTCACGCATGCTCATAAAATCGAGCTCACTCAACCAAGACTCCAACTCGATCCCTAGGTAGAAGTTGTTTCGTAAATCGTCAACTTAAATACCTCCAGCGTTAGACAGGATCTCGTCGGGTGAGTTTTGTAAACTTAGTTTTACAAAAATTGACCTAATTAACTATTAAAGGAGGTGGATTTGCTTGAGTAATTAACCCTAAGTGAGCATGTTGTTTATCTAAGTTATAGATTTTAAATGTCTAATTCATTTTATGACGCTTATAAAATAAACGACATTCATCCATAACATTCATCCGCATTCATATCATGAACTAATATAATCTGTATACTAATTCTCATGATATCTATCCATGCAAACCACACATTATAACAATTAAAATATACTTGCAATGAATCTATTCATGCATACTATACATTATAGCACTTATAATATACTTACAATGCATTCTATCCACACTATACATTATAACACTTATAACATACTTCTTATGCATGAAGCATGATTATCCTACGGTGGGGTTTTAAATCTATATAACTTTAATTTAAACATACATTCACAATGCATAATAAATTAAACAAGCTAAAATGGGTTCATTTTGGCATCACAAACACACAAATAACTAGATTATTACAATAATAATCTCCAAATGAGCTTGAACCAACCCGAACGAACTCGAACCAGCTTGAACCAAGTTGAAATAGGGCTGAACCGAACTCCAAATGACCAAATAAGAGCTGAAATGGACCAAACCAGCTGAACTGAACCACCTGGTTGCCTGCGCATTTCTGGATTTGAAGCACAACATTGAGACGCTGTTCTACGACGTTTCGACGCTGCCTGGGCAGAAAGTCTCCTCTGTTTTGCGCCCAATTGTGGTTTTTGCTCCAAATCTTCAATTATAGCCTAGTTTCAACTCTAATTGACTCCAAATAAATACCCTTAATCACACATTAAGGCCTTTACATTACTGGGAAATTACAATTAATTTCGACAATGGAAAGGTAAAAATGATGCAAAAATCAGAAAACTCCATTTGAGTACCATCAAGCATTCATCTCATGAAGTAAACCCCACCAAAGCGAATTGAGTGCAATTAGCATGCTTTGATACCAATTGAAGGAATAATATACATGCTAGCACAACGGATAGATCAAATGGCACTCTAATTAGCTCAATTTAATGGATAAAACATGCTTTAAAACTTTGAAAAACAGGGAAATAGGAAACTCACCTTCGAAGATCAAATTCTCCCTTGTTTCTCCACGGATTTGGTCACGTTCACCTCCCGGACCACCACTAGAGTCTTCTCAGCTATTCTTCGGTCTTTGAATGGATGGTGGTATCCAAAAACGTGGTGATTTGAGGGAGGAAAAGGAAGGAGAAAGTGTTTTGGTTCAACACTTTGAACTCCAATTTTTGAGAGCACAAATTGAGTAAACTTCCAAACCTTTGATCATGAATTCAACCTCTATTTATAGAGGAGTTCAAGCACAACAAATTCACTAAAAAATTACACTTCATTTAATGATGAATCAATGAAGGAAGAGGTGGCTTTCAAGGAGCTTTCATGGAGAAGAAAAATGGAATAATGGATTTTTCCATTATCCATTTTCTTTTCCTCTTTTTTCTCTTTTTTTTTATTCTGATTTATTTACTAATTTCATAAATTAAATAAAAATAATATATTAAATTAAAACTAATTTAATTTAATTTAATTATTTTAATATCAAATATTAAAAAAAATATTATTTATCCACCAATCCCAGTTTTTAGAAAAAACTATTTTTCTGAATATGAATCCCTATTCATATATATAATATTTAAAACTAATTTAAATTTTATTTTCAACTGTCCTTGATCGTTTAATTCGCAATCAGACGACGAGACGTTCAAATATATCACATATATTTAACGTTTACTTCCTAAATTGAATTTGAACATTTCAAACTCATGCACCACACTGTCCTAAGGTTTTATCCAATGTGAATTACTCGAGGGACCTAATGGACCTATAGATCATGAGTTGCAACGATCTGAGATTAATTAGTTAAACTCTTTAACCTAGGTAACTAACATTCGTGAACTAACGGGTCACTCCACTAAAGCCCGTAGCTGCACTCTCCTCACTATAGATATATTTATGTCCATTTTATATAACCATGATTAGTAAGTCGAACCTTCACATGTTGTTCGTAATCTCAACTAGGTCAAATTATCATTTTATCCCTCGATTACCTCTTGTTCCTTGGGTACCACTGACCCTCTAATGAACAACTAGTTTGTGGTCCAATCACCAAATCGATTCCCTCTCTGGCCAATGAGAAGGTGGGGTCCCTTGTTCTAGACTTGGAATCAGCACTTAAGGGAACAACCTCTCTACTATCCCTAAAGACTTGTACAAGTGAACTCCATTTTGTAGGACTATGTCCCCAGCTATCTACCTGGTATTACCCCTTAAATGGAAGGCATATTGAGTAGGCGATGATGAACCCCTCTCACCCATGCAGATCTAAGGATGATCCCAAATAAATAGGAGTTCATAGTTAGCTCAGGATTAAGATCGAGTTACCTAGGTCATCGATATGAAACTAGTCAATGTTTATCAGTAAACGGTGTTATAAAGATACAGTAAGTATTTTGCGGTCCGGTCTTATGCAAACTCATTGCATAGAATGCCCTCACTCGCCTGTCTTCACATGAATGACTCAAGATCACATCGTTTGTATCATATACAAAGTGAGTCTCGTCCTATAGTGTCCCCAGGATAAGGTACCCAACCTAATCCTTATACTATAGACCGTTTGGGCTTCTTACTCAAACTTGATCCAAGTTTATGTCTCCACATAAAGTTCAAGTACTCATTTTATAGCCATGGGTTCTTAGGTTATTGGATTTATAGAGTTATACTTAATCATTTACTTTATTCAATAACAACTTTACTGAATAACTTCAATAACTACTTTAGTGATAATAGAATATGTTTACAACGCTTACATTCCACAAGTTTTAGGACATAATAACCCAACAAGGTATGCGTTAACCCTAAGTATAAGATAATCGTTAATCTAATTAAATTGAGATGTGGTACGTGTGTGAATCCACTTACCTTGTTTGTTTTCAATGATGTGTAGTTTGGGTTGATTTGGGTTTGGTTCTTAGAACATGCCACCTCTTGGCAGAGGAGTCGAGCATCGTAGTTGAGGTAGAGGTAGGGACCAAGCAGCTTCCCCGCCTGCACTTGAGGCATAGCTGGTGGAACAACCCAACGAATAGCCAGCAATTGAGTAGATTCCCCCTACAATGGAGCCTTTGACGACATAGTCCATGTAAGCCATATTGCAAGCTGTAGTGAACAGTTAGATGCTCCAGTTCTTCTAGAGTTGTGGAATTATGTCAACCAAGGCGAGATACCTAAGGGACTTTAAGAAGTATGACCCCCAAGTTTTCAACGGGGTGGTAGTTGACCCTACAAAGGCGGAGTCCTGGTTGTCCTCCATCAAGTCTATTTTTCGATACATGGACTGCACTAAGTAGCAGAAGGTCCAGTGCGTTGTCTTGATTCTACGAGATGATACATTACTTTGGTGGGAATCAGTTGAACGCTCTTTTGGCGCTCCATCAGCCACGTGGGCCAAGTCAGAGAAGTGTTTTTTCTACAATACTACCTGACTACACCACGTTTTGAAAGGAAGGTAGAGTTTTTGAGCCTGAGGCAAGACAACCGAACAGTGGAGGAATACGAGTGCGAGTTCACCAGACTATTATGATACACTCCGAACTTGGTGGACACCGACGCTAAGAAGATTGAGTGTTTTATAACGGGGCTCGAGGATAGTGAGGCATTGTAGCGGCCTACTGCACATAGGATTATGCATTAGCTTTGAAGGCAGCCTCCCTGATAGACTCAAAATCCACGGATGTGCAGAAGTCAATAGCACTGGGGCTAGCAGTTCCCAAATAGTAGCGGCATCAAGATGCAGTTTCGAGAGCAAACAAAAGTTTGAGGCACCGAAGCCCACTCACCTCTAGGGTCCCTAGTGCAACTTTACTAAACCTAATCAGAATTCGAGCCAAGGGTAGCTGGGCACAAACCGAGATTGGCCACCGTGTAAGAGCTGTGGGAAGTACCATTGGGGCAGTGTACCATCGACAGTCAACTGTGTTTTAAATGCCACAAGAAAGGCCACATTGAGAGAAATTTCTCCAAGAACGCAGCGCAAGGTATAGGCCAAGCTACAAATTCAGAATGACGAAATCAACAGCAGGGGAAGGTTTATGCTACTATTCGTCAAGAGGCCAAAAATTCTGATACAGTGGTAACAGGTACACTATCTATTCTAGGCCACCTTACTTTTGTACTATTTGGTTCGGGGTCTTTGCATTCTTTTATTTCTGCATGTTTTGTAAGAGAGTCTAGGCTAGAGCTTGAAACCCTAAGTTTTATAATGATTGTCTCCACCTGAGCTGGGGTGGTGTTGGTAGCTAGTGAGCTTGTTAGAGATTGTAAAGTGTTAATGTCTGGTTACCATTTAGATGTGAACTTAATAGTGCTAGACATGTCGAATTTTGATGTCATACTAGTGATGAAGTGGTTGGCTGCGAACCATGACGTCATTGATTGTTACGATAACGAGGTGATTTTCAGTCCAACCTCTAGGACTGAGCTTCAAATTTAAAGGGTTGCAACAAAAAACTGTGCCTAGGGTCATCTCTGCACTAAAAGTTGGAAGACTGATTGAGCAAGGAGCCTATGAGCTGCTTGCCAGTGTGGTCGACACCAGATGTGTAGAAGGTTCGGTGGATTCGGTACCTGTGGTGCGAGAGTTCGTGGATGTATTCCTAGACAATCTTTTCGACTTGCCACCAGCCATGAAAGTAGATTTCTGCATTGAGTTGGAACCAGGTACGACACCCATCTCCAAGACTTCTTACAAAATGGCCCTAACCAAACTAAAAGAGTTAAAGACCCAGATACAAAAGTTGTTAGACAAGGGGTTCATCTGTCCCATCATGTCGCCTTGGGGAGCACCAGTGCTGTTTGTCAAGAAGAAGCATGGGTCCATGAGGTTGTGTATCGACTATTGGGAGTTGAACAAGGTAACAGTCAGGAACAAGTACCCACTACCATGGATCGATGACTTGGTCTATCAGTTACAAGGAACGACTATCTTCTCTAGGATCGATTTGAGATTAGGTTACCACTAGTTGGGGATTAGGGACGAGGACATTCCAAAGACGGCTTTTAGATCCAGATATGGGTATTACAAGTTTGTGGTTATGTCTTTTGGACTCATGAATGACCCAATAGTATCCATGGAACTTGTGAAGAGAGTGTTCAAGGAATTCCTCGATACCTTTGTGATAGTATTCATCGATGACATATTCGTGTACTCAAAGACATAAGCTGTATGCCAAATTCACCAAGTGTGAGTTTTGATTGCAGAGAGTTTCCTTTTTGGGACACGTGGTGTCTAGAGATGGTGTCTCAGTGGATCCGACTAAGGTATAGGTAGTGACCAACTGGTCGTGTCCGTCTAATGTCAGCGAAGTACGAAGTTTTTTGGGCTTGGTTGGTTACTATCAACGATTCATCCAAGACTTTTCTAGCATAACCTCACCACAGACTCAATTTACTCGTAAGGGCAATCGGTTCGTGTGGACTGATGAATGTGAGGCCAGTTTCATAGAGCTCAAGAAAAGGTTGGTCTCAACGCTAGTACTCACATTGTTGGAAAAGGACTAGAATTTTGTAGTTTATAGTGATGCCTCCAAGAAAGGGTTAAGATGTGTGTTGATGCAACATGGAAAAGTTATAGCATAAACATCTCGTTAGCTGAAGGACTATGGGCGTAATTATTCGACACACGACTTGCAACTGGCAGCAATAGTGTTTGCCTTAAAAATGTGGAGACATTATCTATATGGGGAGAAGATCCAGAGTTTTACAGATCACCAAAGTTTGAAATATTTCTTCACCCAAAAGAAGCTGAATATGAGACAATGAAGATGACTGGAGTTGGAAAAGGATTATAAGTGTGAGATCCTTTATCATCTGGGTAAGGCTAATGTGGTAGCCGATGCATTCAAGAGGAAGGTAGCACATACGGCCTCCTTGATCACCAAACAGAGTTAGATTCATCAGGATTTAGGGGTAATGGAGGTGGTAGTGATGGTGGGCGAGGTTGTTACCCAGCTATCACAGATGTTGATCACCTCAAGTCTGGGCCAGAGGATTATTGATGTGCAACAGGAAGACCCAAACATGATGAAGCGGTCCAATCTGTGGAGGGCAGGACAGATGGAAGATTTCTCATTATTGTTGGATTCTGGACTGTTATTTCAGGGAGTTTGTTCGTGCCTCATAGTGATGAACTTAAAACTGAATTGTTGACCGAGGCCTACAGCTCCCCTTTTGCGATGCATCTTGGTAGTACCAAGATGTACCCAGATTTGGAGCAGATCTATTGGTGGCCTAGCATTAAACATGACGTAGCAAGGTTTGTGAGCAAGTGTTTAGTGTGCCAACAGGTGAAGGCACGGAGGTAGAGGCCAGCAGGTCCACTGCAACCCCCTAGCTGTGCCACAGCAAAAATGGGAGTATGTCTCTATGGATTTCATTATCGGGTTGCCTAGAACTGCCAAAGGATACACAGTGATTTGGGTCATTATTGATAGGCTTACAAAGTCAACACATTTCGTACCAGGGAAGTTTATTTACACTGTGGAGAGGTGGGCACGGTTATATTTGGAAGAGATCGTTTAGTTGCACGGGGTACTTATCTCTATTGTCTCCAATAGGGATCCTCGTTTCACATCTACCTTCTGGCAGAGCCTGCAAAAGGCGATGGGGACACAGTTGTGTTTCAGTACCACATTTCATCCACAGTCGGATGGTCAGACTGAGAGCTTGAATTAGACCCTAGAAGACATGCTGATGGCTTGTGTCTTGAATTTTGCCAGAAGTTGGGATTCCCACCTTCACCTGATGGAGTTCGCTTACAACAACAGTTATCAGGTGACCATCGACATGTCTTTGTTCGAGGTCGTGTACGGAAAGAAATGTAGATCTCGCTTGTGTGTTGAAAAGAGGTCTACGAGCGTAAGTTGTTAGGACATGAGTTAGTACAAGCTACGAACGAGGTGGTGAAGACTATCAGGGCAAGAATGCTAACAGCTGAGAGCAGACAAAAGAGTTATGCAGACACGCGGTAGAGAGAGATTGCGTTCGCTATAGGCGAACATGTGTTTCTACGTGTTTCTCCTACAAAGGGGGTCATGAGATTTGGTTGGAAGGGGAAGTTGAGCCCGCGATTCATTAGGCCATTTGAGATCTTGGAGCGGGCCTATCGTTTGGCCCTACCGCCTTCCCTCTCGGCAATGCACGATGTATGTTCCACATCTCTTTCCTGCGGAAGTACATAGTAGATCCATCACATGTAATAGATTTTGAACCATTACATGTTAGCAAGAGCTTTTGCTATGAAGAAAAGCTCGTTTGGATTGTTGCTAGAGAAATGAAGGTACTGCGCAACCAAGAGATAATCTTGGTAAAAGTCCTTTGCGGAATCATCACTCGGAAGAGGCAACTTGGGAGTTGGAATAAGAAGTAAGGGCCAAATACCACGACTTGTCCTAGCAGTAGCAACTTTCGAGGACGAAAGTTCTTAAGGTGGGTAAGTTATAATGTCCCGTTAATTCTTAATGATTTTGATGGTTATTTTGTTGGATTTTTTAAAATTTTTTTTTAAAATCTCGGTGTGATTATTAAGTGTAAATTAATTAAGCTATGTGGGATTAAGGAATTTAATTTCTTTTCTTTTTGAAAAAAGAAAATTAAATAAAAGGGGTGGCATTCTCGTAGTTATATGGGAGTAGGGCTAAAGTTTAGGTTTTGGAGAGACCTATAAATATGTAGCTAAAGACATAGCCACCAAAACCATATTCTTATTCCAACAAGAAAAGGTCATCTCAAACTTTTTTTCCCTCTCTTCTCTCTAGTTTCACGCCACTTTCCCATCTCCTCCTCAATTGTTCTCCCACTTCCTCACACTTTTCTTCTCCTCCACACAGCACCACCTTTAGAAGGCAAAGGGCGGTGATGACAGCAGTCAGCAGCAGCAGCGATCGGGCCCCGCGGCGGCGACGACTAGTGTATTTTATTCTTTCTTTTCAACTTTCCCCGACTTCCGTCGCTTCGTTTGAGTTGAAACTTTGAGAACTGCTTCCTTATCAGCTCCCCATACCCCATTCAGAATAGGTAAGACACTAGAATTCTTAGATTTCATGTTCTCCTAGGTTTTTCTCATTTTAACCACGTTTCCCCTTATATCTCGGTCTTTAAAAGGGGTAATTTTGACAAACAAAGGGACAAAGAGGAGCACGAGGTCAAGATCTACACGTTGGTGGAAGCGAATCGACGATCGAACCAACGGTGGAGCTTCACGCGCGACAGAAATCTTCTGTGGTGGCTATGCAGTGGCATATGTGCCAAATGTTTCTACTGCACGTGGAGGCGTGTCTGGCGTCCATTCGATTTGATTTCTATGGCGTTTGAGTCTTGGGGATGAGTCGAGTCGAAACTCGGTCCCTGTTCACCCAAACTGCTGCGGCGCATGGATGATGACAGGTGTACCAACATACATGTGCAGCGGATTAGGATCTAAAGCACTCTAACTAGCTCAATTAAATAAGGAAAATCATGTTACAAAAGAGGAAAAACAGAGGACTAAGGAAACTCACCTTTGAAGTCCAAAATCTCTTCTATCTCCAACGAGATTGTTCCCGAACCAGCTCCCGAACCACCAAAAGTGTCTTCTTAGCTATTCTCCTGCCAAGGAACGGGATGGTGGGATCCCTTGATTGGTGAATTTGGGAGGAGAAGAGGTGATGTTTTGTTTGTGTTCAACACATGAACAACCAAACTTTGGGAGAAAAATTGATCACTTTCATCAATCCTTTTGTGCATGAAATTGATGCCAATTTATAGGCTAAATCATGCACAACTACCTCACCCAAGATTTGACACTCAATCAAGGCGAGGTAGCATTTGATTTAAGGTGGCAAAGCATGGGGAAAAGTTGGAGAGAAATGTGGAAAATCACCATTTTCAATTTCTCCAACTTTTCCATTTTCTTTTTATTTTTTGCTTTTTAATTTGATTTTAATTTCTCAAATTAAAATAAACTTTAATTAATTAAATTAAAAATATTTTCTAATTTAATTATTAATTATTTTAATATCTAATATTAAAATAATATTATTTTGCTACCGATCCCGGTTTTTAAAAAAACTATTTTTTCGAATATGAATCCCTATTCATATGTACAACATTTAAATATCATTTAAATATTATTTCCAACTCCCTTTGATCATTTAATTCGTAATCAAACGTCGATAGATTAAATATATCGCATATATTTAATGTTCTCCCGAAATCGAATTCGAACGCTTCGAATTAATTCACCACACTGTTCCAAGGTGTTATCTGATATGAGCTAGCCGAGGGACCTAATGGACCTATAGATCATGAGCTCC
>JAOANK020851861.1:0-10128 GCA_026257165.2 Telfairia occidentalis | reverse complement strand
GGTTGAGTGTCAACCAAATGGTGAAGCATTTGTGCATGAATTGCCTTTAAATAGGCTTCATTTTTGTGCATAATGAGATTGATGAAGGAGTCCAATGTTGCTCCAAACTTTGGTTGTTCATGAGTTGAACTCTAAGCCAAACACCACTCCTTCTACACCCAAATTCACCGATCAAGGGATCCCACCATCCCGTTCCAATTCCGGAGAATAGTCAGGAAGACTCTAGCGGTGGTCAGGGAGCTGATTGGGGAAGGATTCCACCAGAGGTAGGGGAGGATTTGAGATACAATAGGTTAGTACACTAAAACTCTGTTTTCCTCCTCTTAAGCATGGTTTTCCTTAATTAAATTGAGCTAATTAGAGTGTGGTGATCCTTATTCTGTTGTGCATGTATGTTGATACACCCTTCAATCATGTGCCAAATGGCAGCTCAATTAATGAGGTTCCACATCACTGTTCTTTGCTTCTAGCTCAATATTGCAGCAGGAATTTCTTCTGTCAACTAGAATGTTATAGCAAAATTGGCATGTTATCACAGATTAGTAATGTGTTTGTTGTACAGTTGTGAAATCAGCCAATAATTCAATCAATAGTAATTCATTAACTTAGAGACAAATACAAGTGGTAAGCATCATAATTTCAGCTCAAAGGATATCATAAGGCCATTTGTATCTCCAAATTTACTCAAAATATAGACAACTTCATGCTTATTCTAAGAGTTAACAAACCCCCAAACTTAAACCATAACTCGTTCCTGAGTAATGCTTGGATTCCTTTCTAAACCACCCTTACTAATTTCTATTGTACTAAACTCAAATGGTCAGAGTTGGCAAATACATACTTAGACACTCCTTTGTAAACCTTCCACCACAGAACTTTCTCATTCTCCACATCCAACTAATTGCTTGAATCTGCTTTCACCAAGAAAAATAGAGCAGTCACCTACTGGATTCACCTCCTTTGGAAATTTCTTCTATTGTAACTTTCATTTGAGGGAGACTTCTATCATAGATCCTTTGTGCAACCTACAATTGCAACACACTGAGTTTCCTATGCTTCAGCTTTCTTACAAACTCTATTTCACTTTAGACACTGGAATCTTAATTTTGGCTTATTGCTTTTTTTTTTCCTGTTTGAGCTTAGAAGGTGGCTAGTACACTTCATGGCCCTTTGGGCTTTATTAAGGTTGGAATTTGCAATGCGTGGCCCTTTCCCTTTATTTGGCTTTGACTTTGGTTTTTCCCTTTTTTTTTTTAGGGATGAGACTCACCTTATCAAGATATGCTCAATTAATTTTGTAGATAGTCTATCAAGTCTAGGTAAACACTCACTTTCAACAGGAAAGGAGAAGTGTGTTCACACTGCTTATTTTGTGATTATCTTATCAAGATATGCTGAATTAATTTTGTAGACGGCCTATCTATCTAGGTAAACACTCACTTTCAATAAGAAATAAGTAGTGTGCTCAAAATGGCGAGTCACACCCCCAAACTTGAAGATTTCATTGTCCTAAATGAAACAGGGCTCAAAAAAGCGGAAGCGTACTGCCACACAACGGCTGCTAAAGGAAAAGACCTCACACAGCACTCAAACTACTCGTACTGTAGGATAAATTTCTAAGGGAAGATCCTCTAATAGATAAGAGTTCTAAAAAGCTTAGCTACAGCTAATTCGACATTAATTGGATCATTTTAAACTAACACGGTTGGGTTGCTTGGGCTAAGGAAGACATGCCTAAGAACACCAACCAACTCAAGCAAATAAATTGCTGCAATTGAGATCAATAAGGGATAATGTAAAGAGAAGCACCCATCTAACTATTTCATTAAAACAAGGAACAAAAGTACATAATGATAAGGGGTAGGGGACTTCAACAATTCATTAGAGCAGAACAAGCATCAAGGGGGAAAGACCAAAAATACTAAAGGAACAACACATGTAGTAGAAAAATACTAAAAGGAAGCAAGAAATAACAATAACAACAATAGAGATACAAGATGGCCAAGGAACAAGACTCTCCTTTAATCAGCATTATCATCTTCTAGATTTTCAATTGGGGTCCATGTGATCAACACCTCACTGGGGAAGCGGGGAAATGGAGGATAAGGATGCTGAAAATTAACTTGTATGGCCGTCTCAATGGCTATATCTATATTGTGTCCAAATATGTGTGTTGTTGAGATTTAGCATGGTTCATGCGCTGTAGCATTGTTGCCTATTGATCAAACAGTGTGTTGATTCCAGTCAGCACAATAGTACATCTTCTTCTTCCTTCCTCTTTTGTTAACGTCGCTAATCCCACATGATCAATTCCTCTCTTTTCTTCTCAAGGCTGCTGAGCATCTCCTACAAGGACTCCAGCCTTCAAGCAAAAAGCTGTGATGGTGCTGGGAAAGGACAGCTTTCCTGTAGTCTTCCTAAAGCAGCCAAAGATCTCAGGTGATATTATGCGGCCTATATCTATTCACATTTCTTCAATGATGGCATGAAGGAGTAGGACTCGCTCAGTTGAGACACTAAAATCATAGGTGGTTGGTAGAATCTTGTGCCTGAGAAAGTAGAGCCACAAATTTGCTTCTGGCTTTAGATGAGCTCCAGGGAGGGTTTTCTTCCCCTATTTATAAATGCTCCATTGTGTTCCATCGAGGCCTACTGATCTTAATGCATTACTCCGCAGTGTATCATCCATTTCCTTCACAAAACTCATTGTATACTGCTCTGGGCAAGTTGGCGAGGTTGTAAAGTGCATTGACAGCCTCTATAGACCAATCAATCACCTTTCGCCTTACCATCAACCGATAACCTTCCTCTGCATCAATATTGACATAAAACTCCCTGACCAGTTCAGGATACATAGGCCCTGGTTTTGTACAGAAGGCAATCTAGTTGTGCTGCACCACCACAGAGAAGATGGAAGCATGTAGGTTTTGTAATGGCATGTCAAGACCCATCTCCATGAGGAGTTTCCTTTGCTTAAGTTCCTCATATCTCTCCTGAGCCCAGCAGCTACACATTTCTCAATCTTCTCCACTTCTTCTTAATCTTGGATTACAAAGGAGGGGAACTTAACTCCAGCCTCACTCTTTTTGCTTTTAAAAACATTCTTGAGTTTTGGGCCATGATTGTACTTAGGCTTGGTGAAAGGAGGAGAAGGGGTTGGAACAGATAGATTCTCTCACAATTCTTAGAAATGATGCAAAGGGGTAGATGAAACATACATTAGGTGAGGCATCCTATTTATAGAATGGCAATAGGGTAAACCTGTTATTTATGCTCTTGAAGGTCGTGTAATCTACTGCATGGAATTAAAAATTAGAAAATTAAATCTTTCTGTTTTGAAAAGGGAATCAAATAGAAAATTACTCCTTTATTGCCAGCAAATAGAGATTTTCCAAAATGCTAAAGTAGTTTTTTCGCATGCAAACGGTTTTGACTGTCATTTTCCAAAGTCGTACAAGTTCCAACTGTTAAAGAATTGATTCTCCAAATTTGCTTTCAATGCTACAGTGATTTTCATAGTCTGCAGCGTCGTTTCTGATTTGCCTTATCTAAAATCAATTTTGTCCTCTACAAACTAAATATAGCATTAAAAGTTCACAAAAAATAATTATCCTACCTTACATCCAACACATGATCCTCCCACTCCATGTTGTTTTGAATTCACGACTGCATTTCCATTTTATTTTCCTTTTTTAAAAAAAAACAATAACCCAATTAAAACTACTAGACTTAAATAACAAAAGATTAAATTAAACTTTAAGCAACGTATCAGACATAACACTTAACTAAATGAAGACTAAATGAAACTGCATAAAGGAAGAATTAACTAACTAACCTCCCCTTCAGTAAAATGCTTCAAGATTGGTCTGTTAAGGATTGAGAAAAAATGAGCTTGCTAAATTCCTCTCCATAATAGTGCTTCAATCTTTGTCCTTTCACCATAAACACCTTTCCATCCATGTCATCCATAACTGAAATTGCTCAATGGAAAAAAACTTCTAGCACCGTCAAAGGTCCAGACCATTTTGATTTTAGCTTCTCAGGGAATAATTTCAATCTTAAGTTGAATAGAAGAACCTTCTGTCCTTTCTGAAAAGATTTTGGGTGAATTTCTCTATCATGCTAGTTTTTAGTTTTCTCTTTGTATAACATGGCATTTTCATAAGAAAATTGGAGCAATTCATCTAACTCATTCAGCTGCAATTTTCTCAATTATGCTCCAGCATCTGTGGTAAAATTTAATTCCTTTAGTGCCCAATATGCCTTGTGTTATAGTTCTATTGGCAAGTGACATGCCTTACCATCGACAATTCGATAGGGAGACATCCCTAAGAGACTTGTAGGCTGTTCTGTATGCCCATATAGAATCTTCCAATTTGATTGCCCAATCTATCTTATTAAGGTTGACCACTTTCTCCAAGATTCTTTTAATCTCTCTATTTGAAATTTTAGCTTGGCCATTGGATTGGGGATGATAAGGAGTGGCTATCTTGTGCTTGACATTGTATTTGAGCAATAGTTTAGATAGTAGCTTATTCATGAAGTGACTCCCTTCATCATTAATAAGGACTCCAGGCGTGCCAAACCTTGTAAAAATGTTCTTATGCAAAAACCTTTAAACTGTTTTGGCATTATTATGGTAGCATGCTATAGCTTCTACCCACTTGAATACATAGTCACATGCTACCAAAATATACTGGTGCCCAAAAGAGGGAAATGGCCCTATGAATTCTATTACCCATACATCAAATATTTCCACTTCCAGCATCATTTGCAAAGGCATTTCATCATCTTTCCCAATAATCCCTATTCATTGGCATTTATCACAAGTTTTGCTCATGTAATGTTCATCCTTAAAAATAGTAGGCCAATAGTATCCATATTGAAATACCTTGGCTCCTGTTCTCTATCCTACAAAATGGCTGCTATATGGGGACTTGTGGCAGTGTTCTAAAATAGAGGGTATCTCTTGTTCAACAACACGTCTTTTGAAGATTCCATCTGCACACTGGTTATACAGGTAGGGTTCATCCCAGTAGAAAAATTTAGCCTCGTGTTTAAACTTCTTCATTGCCAAGGGGGTCAAATTTGGTGGTTGGATTCCACTTGCCAGATAGTTAGCCAAATCTGCAAACTAAGGTGTTGTACTTTAGGGAATTGCTTGAATGGCAAATAATTGCTCATTAGGGAAGTTCTCCTTCATCTATAGGCTATTGTAGGGCTTCTCTATTCTGGACAAATGATCACCTATTACATTTTCAATGCCCTTCTTGTCTTGTATTTCCACATCAAATTCTCGCAGGAATAATATCCATCTAATTAACTTGGGTTTATCATCTTTCTTTGTCAACAAGTACTTGAGGGCAACATGGTCAGTGTGCATCACCACCTTAGTACTAATTAGATAGGCTCTAAATTTCTCAAATGCAAAAACGACTGCTAACAATTCTTTCTCTGTTGTTGAGTTAAGTCGGGCCTCATTGAGAGTGCGGCTAGCATAATAAATGGGGTGAATCCTCTTTTCCTTCTTCTGACCAAGCATTAATCCTACAACAAAATCATTGACATCACACATTAGCTCAAATGGTCTGTTAACTTCTAGGAAGCTACATAGTGGCTTGGAAAGTTTGTAGAAGTCTTTTATGAACCTCCTATAAAGGCCAGCATGACGCAAGAAACTTCTGATTCCTTTCACTAAGCTAGGGGTTCCATTTTCTCATTCACCTCCAATTTAGCTCTGTCTACTTCAAGCCCTTTCTTAGAAACCTTGTGGCCAAGCACAATGCCCTCAGTCACCATGAAGTGACATTTCTCCAAGTTAAGTACTAAATTGGTTTCCTCAAACCTTGCCAGTACCTGGCCCAAATTATTCAAACATGTTGCAAAATCTTCCCCAAATACTGGAAAATCATCCATGATGACTAAGACCAGCACCTAGCGTACGATCGATCTCTAAAAGATGCGAGAAACTTGATCGCTACCGAGTGCGATGCACCGAAGTGTACGGGTCAGTTTTAGTATAGTGAATATAAGTGTCGAGTGTCGTCCTCGGGATTGGGTTTCTAGTTTGATTAAGTACCACGGATAATCACATCTCATTTTATTTAGGGAATCCATTATTGAAGAGAAATCTAAGTTACACTACTCCGACTCCTAGATCGGTGGAGGCACATGAATAGAACGTGCCTTGGCTTTAATTTCTATGCTTTGTGACACCAAGCTCTACTAAAAATGAACTTCTCTATCGCCATGCAACTATAAGTTGGGTTTAACTAACGTTTAGCCTCCTCTCTCAAGCTCAGCTACTCTTACTAAATATGCAAACTCAACCTCTCGGTCTATTACCCACACACCTAGCATGGCATTACGAACTACCCACCGATTACCACCCCTTAGTAGACCTATTGTGATCCCATCCTCTCTCGAGCTGAGGGCAAACCCACTTGTCATCACGGTTCGTAACAGACCCACTAGAGATAATAACACATGCTTCTCTAAAATAGACCTCCACTCATCATGTTAGCCTACTACAGTCATGCTATCGAGAACTAATCTAAGCCCTAATCTCTCAAGCTAAAACTTAAATCATGCAACAAGAATAATCCTTGATCAGAAGATTAAATAGCATTAAGCAAACGAAAGCATGAATAATCACAGGGGATATGAAAAGGTCCATAAATTAATAAAGCATTAAGCAGAGTCACAAAACATCAAGCCGAAATTTCGCCACTCAAATTCACAACTAAAATAGAATTTCGTAAATAAAACACAAAACGAAACAAGTATCCAAAAGGGGAAGAAAACTCCCAAAGACGCGTGCCAAACTCGTTCCCTATGTAAGACCCGCAATTCTAAGCCTGAAATCGCTCTAGGGACTTCATGGGAAGCTTTCTCTCCCGCTGAAACACCATGCTCGAAGTCGTGCTCTTGGATCTCCAAATGGCCTCCCCAAAATAAGAATGAAAAATGACCTTTTAATGAGTATTTTGCCCATAGTGTCGAGACACCATAAGTGAGTGTCTCGACGCTGGTCATCTACTATCAATGGGTGTGCGGCGCAAACATCTCTTAGGGCGACAAACCATGGCAATGTTAAGACACTCCAAACAAGCATTGAGACGCTGGTTCGAATTGTGCAGGATGGCGCGCGCATGGGCACACGCGTGTGGGCGTTGGGCGCAGCGTTGCAACGCTAAGACGTTGCCTGTGCGGCTGGGTGAGGCCGGGCATGCGTGCGGGTGCATGTGGGTGGTGCATAACGTTGAGAGCGCGCGTTGCGTGTGGTTGAAATGTTGTCTGCTGTGCGCGAGGCGCGCGTGCACTTGTGCATGATGCTCTATGGCTTCAAGACGCAGTTGCACAGCGTCTCGACACTGATGTTCCCAGCTTCAATTTTCCAGCTGATTCTAGCGTCTCAACACCTGTGCATGGCATCTCAACGCTGCCTTCTCTGGTCCTTTTGTATTGAGTTAATTTTAACAATGACTTGGATAAAATTATTTGCTGGAATTTTAACTAAGTAATGAACCCTAGGTAAAACATTCAGTGGGAGAAAAAGATATATATGACATGTCAATTTTGTCTCACGTATATGCACAATAGTTCATACCATGAGATCTATGCTCGGCTTGGTGGCACCGATTTGCTTGTGTCCCCCCTAAGGAATGTTTATAGTAAGTGGGAGAGATATGTGTGTCAACACATCCGATGGTCTCCTTCATTAGTTTGTTGTTTAGTTTCATGCTCGGCCTCGACACCTTTTGCTTGTGTCCCCCTAAGGAAGGTGTTTGCTTGAAATCAACTAAAACTCCAGAAATTCATAGAATCACTTTAGTTTTTGCCCCAATCGATTTTTCTCTTAGGTTGCTAATTTGGGGCAGAACTCTAGGGTCTAAAATGAAGGGTCACAATTACGAAAAATTGTTAAGAAGTTAATAGTTTCTTGATCGAATCAATGGTGGTTGATTGTCATAGGAGTAAGAGTTATCTTAGTGTGATAATTAGTTGAGAATGTCTCAATTCAATGAGGGGATAACTGACCTCCCTTAGGTGGCTTTCATCCTGACCTATTGGAGCATCATTGAAAAATTAGATGTCACTTAGGGTACATAAAGATTTTTGCGAAAATATGATTGGATTTAATGGGTTTTTCCACGGTACTAATATAAATAATTTCTATGTTTTAGTAAACAAAATGTCGAGCGATTTAATTAACCTTCTAAGTGCTGATAAATTCGTGGGTGAGAACTATACAAGCTGGAAAAATAATTTGAATACTATGCTTATCATCGATGACCTACGATTTGTTTTGACGGGGGAGTGTCCTCCGATGCCTACTACTAATGTAGCTCGAAATGATCGGGATGCATATGAGAAGTAGGTCAAGGCAAATGAGAAAGCCAAGGCCTACATCTTAACTGGCATGACTGATGTTTTGGCTAAGAAGCATGAATCCATGGTCTCTGCTCGGGAGATCATGGGTTCCGTGAAGGATATGTTTGGACAACCGTCCTCACAGATCAAGCATGAGGCACTACAACACCTCTTCAGTGTCGTATGCAAGAGGGATCATCCGTTCGGGAAGATGTTCTCAACAAGATGGTCCACTTTAACGTGGTAGAGATGAATGGTGCTGTCATCGATGAGAACAGTCAAGTTAGCTTCATTATGATCTCACTGTCGGAGAGTTTTCTACAATTCCATTGTAACGCTGTTATGAACAAGTAAAACTACACATTGACTTCTCTCCTTAATGAGCTATAGACTTTCAAGTCCCTGATGAAAATCAACGGGTAGAAAGGGAAGGGAGAGGCAAATGTTGCTTCTTCCTCCATGAAGTTCTACAGAGGTTCGACCTCTGGAACTAAGTCTGTACCATCTTCTTCAGGCCCCAATAAATGGAAGAAGAAGAAGGGAGGTCAAAAAGGTCAAAAGAAGGCTAACACTGTTGCAACTCCACTATTGCCCAAGAAGGCCAAGGTTGCAAAAAGAAATTGTTTCCATTGCATTTAGGAGGGACACTGGAAACAGAACTGTCCCAAGTATTTGGCAGAGAAAAAGAAGGCCAAAGAAGGTAAATAGAATTTACTTGTATTAGAAACTTGTTTAGTGGAGAATGATGATTTTGCCTGGATAATTGATTCAGGGGCCATTAATCACGTTTGCTCTTCTTTTCAGGGAATTAGTTCCTTGCAATAACTTAAGACTTGTGAGATGTCCATGCGGGTTGGCACGGGGTAGGTTGTCTAAGCCTTTGCAGTGGGAGGTTTGAACTTGCTACTACAAAAATCTTACATTTTATTAGAAAATGTTTATGTAGTTCCTGGTTTAAAGAGAAACTTGATTTCTGTAAAGTCTTTGATTGAACAGTCTTTTCAATAACCTTTTCTTTAAATAAAATGTTTATTAACAAGAATGGAGTTCATATTTGTTTAGCAAACTTAGAAAGCAACTTGTATGTGCTAAGGCCATTAGTATCAAAAGCACTCCTAAATACTAAAATGTTCAGAACTGCAGTAACTAGAAATAAAAGACAAAAGACTTCCCCTAAAGAAAATGCTCAACTTTGACATCTAAGGTTAGGTCACATTAATTACTGCAATAGAGTCTGTAAATCCGTGTCTTGAGAATTTGGCAAGAGTTGCTGAAAAATTGAAGCAAGATGGCTGGAAAACGACGTAGAGGAAGCATACTGCACTGTAGCTTCGAGCATATCATCGAGACACCATGCTCAACCCTGTTGTATAAAAGGGTCAGCGTCGAGATGCCATGAGCTAGCGTCGAGATGCTACGACAAATTTGAGGTCTGGTGCCAAGACGTTGTTGCTTGGCATCGAGACGCTACGACAAATGAGGTTTGGCATTGAGACACTATTTCTTGGAGTCGAGATACTACGGCAATGGAGGTCTAGTGTCGAGAAGCTGATTCATAGGGTCGAGCACGACGGTTGTTGAACGTGCATAGAGGGATTGTGCAGCAATTAATTTTTTGTATTTAATTATATAATTTGATTATGTGATTTTAATTATTTTGTTTAATTAATTATATTAATATAAATTATTTATATTAATGTAATTAATTCAGTGGTTCCAAAATTTGGTCAATTTTGCTATTTAATTATGCATTTG
>JAOANK020851850.1:0-10128 GCA_026257165.2 Telfairia occidentalis | reverse complement strand
AACTAACGGGTCACTCCACTAAAGCCCGTAGCTGCACTCTCCTCACTATAGATATATTTCTGTCCATTTGATATAATCATGATCAGTAAGTCAATCTTTCACAGGTTGTTCGTAATCTCAGCTGGGTCAAATTACTGTTTTACCCCTAGATTACCTCTTCCTCCTTAAGTACCACTGACCCTCTAATGAACAACTTGATTTGTGGTCCAACCACAAAACCGATTCCCTCTAGGGCCGATGAGAGGGTGGGGCCCCTTGTTGAAGACCTGGAATCAGCACTTATGGGAACAACCTCTCTACTATCCCTAAAGTCGGGTAGGAGTGAATTCCATCTTGCAGGACTATGTCCATAGCTATCTACCCGGTCTTACCACTGAAATGGGAGGGATATTGAGCGGGCATTGTTGGGCCTCTCTCACCCATGCAGATCTAAGGATAATCCCCAATAATAGGACTTCATAGTTAGCTCAATATTAAGATCAAGTTACCTAGGTCATCAGTTTGAAATTAGTCTGTGTTTCAGTAAACGGTGTTATAAAGTAACATGACTATTTTTCGGTCCGGTCTTATGCAAACTCATTGAATAGGACGCCCCTACTCGCATGTCGCCACATGAACGATTCAGGATCACATCGTTTGTATCATATACAAAGCGGGTCGCACCCAATAGTGTCCCCAAAAGAAGGTATCCAGCCTAATCCTTATACTATAGACCGTTTGGGCTATTTACTTATACCTGGTCCACTTTTATGTCTCTACATAGTTCAAGTACTCATTTTATAGCCATGGGTTCTTAGTTTAATGGATTTATAGAGTTATACTTAACCAATTCAATAACAATTTTACTGAAAAACTTCAATAACTATTTTATTGAAACTAAAAATATGTTCACAACGTTTACATAGCACGAGTTTTAGGACACAAAACCCACAAACTCCCACTTGGACTAAAACTCCATTGGTGTACAAAATGTTGTTGAGTCGAGAGAAAGAAAATAATAAATACAATAAAGTAGGGCATCTCATACCGAAGATTTTCTCCCACTTGCCCTAGATTTTAAAACTCTGAGTCCCAGACTCTGTAGATGACCCTCGTACACTTTGGCCGAGAGGACCTTCGTAAACGGATCAGCAATATTTGCTGCTTCACAAGCAGCTACATACTCAGCTTCCATGGTGGAGTCTGCAATACAACTTGCTTAATACTTCTCCAAACTAAGCCTTCTCCATTTAGAGTGAACATGAGTCAGTGTATCCCATAAGAATCAAATCCTTACTTCTATACACATGCACATAGTCTCTCGTTCTTCTAAGATACTTGGGGATATTCATAACGACATACATCAAACAACCAATTGCTGATGCATAGGAAATACGTCTCATATCGTCAACTTCTTGAGGTGTCTTAGGACACTCTTCCTTAGACAAACAAATCCCATGTCTCAAGTGTAATAACCCTTGTTTGGAATTCTACATCTTATATCTAGACAACATCTTGTCAATATATGATGCCTGAGACATGAGTAACGTTTTGTTCTTACGATTCCAAACTATTTGGATTCCGAGAACAAACTAAGCCTCTCCTAAATCTTTCATTTGGAATTAGGTCGATAGCCATTGTTTTATGTCAATTAGAAATCCTCCCTCATTCCTAATGAGAAGGATATCATCTACATATAACACTAGGAAACCTACAGTTGAGTTAATGATTCTTTTGTAGATACAAGGTTCATCAACATTCTGTTCAAAGCCATAAGTTTGAGTGCAGCATCAAATCTCATATTTCAGGATCTAGATGCTTGTTTTAACCCATAAATAGATTTCTTAAGCTTGCAAACCTTTTGCTCTTGACCCTATTCAATAAACCCCTCTGGTTGAGTCATATAGATACTCTCTTCAAGACAGCCATTTAGAAAAGCAGTCTTGACATCCATTTGCCATATAGTCATAATATGTGGCAATAGACAAGAGTATACGAATCGACTTTATCATGGCACTAGGAGAGAAGGTTTCTTCATAGTCCACCCTCTTAACTTAGAAATAACCCTTTGCCACGAGTGAAGCCTTAGAGGTATGTAACTCACCGACATGATCTTGTTTTCTCTTGTAGATCTACTTACAACCAATTGGTCTCACCTCATCTGGTTGATCTACAAGTTTCTAGACTTAATTGAACTACATAAACTCCATTTCGAGGTCCGTGGCTTTAATCCACTGATCCCTGTGACCACATCATTTATTACCTATTTATAGGACAATGAATTCTCTAACACATCATCAGTATGACTAATTGGGTTTCACTTAAACCCATGTAACGGTCAGGCTGATGAATAACTCTCCCACTACGTCGAGGCTCTCTCAACTCTTGAGAAGGATGTGACTGATCAACAACTCTTGTTGATGGACCAGCCTGATCAACAACTCTTTACTGATCTTTCTATAGTTTCATTGGAAATCTCATTTAATACTAGCTTGCTACGAGGTTTATGATCTCTCATGTGATCTTCCTCCAAGAACGTAGCATTTGTCGATACAAATACTTTCTTATCTTGAGGATCATAAAACATACCACCTTTCGTTTCTTTGGGATATCCTACAAATAGACACAATTTCAAATGGTGTTCCAATCTCTTCGGGTTTTGCACCAACACATGTGTTGGGCATCCTCAGATCCTTGAGTGACGTAAACTACCTTTACGTCCTCTCCATAACTCATAAGGTGTTCCTAAAACACTTTTGAGGGAACGTTATTCAAAATGTATACTACAATCTCTACTGCATATCCCCAAAACGAATTAGGCAACTGAACATAGCTCATCATCGATCGAACCATGTCCAACAAAGTTTTGTTTCTCCTTTCAGATACACCATTTTGCTGAGGCATACTTGGTGGAGAGAGTTGAGACTTAATTCCATGTTCTATCAAATAGTCTTGGAATCTAAAGTCCATGTACTCCCTACCGTGATTTGATCGAAGTGTCTTCATGGTTTTACCTAATAGGTTCTCAACCTCAGCTTTGTACTCCTTGAACTTTTCAAGAGTTTCAAACTTATAGTGCATTAGGTAAATGTATCCATATCTTGAATAATCGTCAATAAAACTAACGAAATATTCGTACCCTCCTCGAGCCTTAAGTGCCAAAGATAGGTACTTTGAGAAACTTGTTGCCTTTTGTTTTGTGTTTCAGCTGTTCTGAACATTTCAGTATTAAAATCAGCCTTAACTTTGGTAGGTTTTAACTTGTATAAGTTGTTTTGTAAAGTTGTTGAACATATGCGAATACCTTTTTTCGTAATGAACGCTTCATTAACAAAAAAAGATACTTTATACAAATGTTCCAACAAGCAAGAGATAGATATTAGATTCCTATAACAATGAGGAACAGATAATACATTTTCAAGCAAAATGAATCAATCTCTGAAAAACAACTTCATGTCTCTGTTGATAATCCTACAAGGTGCAAGTGCACACCCTGAAGTTGTAGCAAACAACGTCGATCCACAGTGATAATTGAATAGAATCTCTAATTAAAAGCTACTGTTTAGGAGAATGAGAGTCACCAAAATTGAGTGTGTTAAAAGAACAAAAACAAATCATGAAATTAAACAATAAACTTTAGTAGGAGAAGTGATCAATACTTTGTGCAAAATGACTAAGAACAGGCTCAGGTTAGGGAACTCAATTGCTGACTGCTACAGGATGCTACAACATTTCTATGCTTCTTCCGAAGTCAAATTACTAAGTCCATTCCTATGCTCCTAGTTGATTTTAAGCTCTGGTGTTCTTTTGATGCATTAGGGAGAGGCTATTCCTA
The DNA here is from genome assembly GCA_026257165.2 of Telfairia occidentalis. Taxonomy (NCBI): domain Eukaryota; kingdom Viridiplantae; phylum Streptophyta; class Magnoliopsida; order Cucurbitales; family Cucurbitaceae; genus Telfairia; species Telfairia occidentalis. The sequence continues at coordinate 6,314 of JAOANK020851850.1, read as the reverse complement.
GCTCGCTCACGAATCCCAACTTAGATTCAACTAATGAAAGTATTAACGGGGTCAATTAGTGTTTCCTTTCCCAAGTCCACACTAAAATCCAAAATGTAAAGATGGCCAACCAATACATTCAGATTAATCAAGTAAAAATTCATTAATACTGAATAGAAAGCCAGCTAATAGCTGTTGTACAAACTTGCAACAAGTCAACAAAAGTGAATCCCAAACCCTTGCCTTAGAAAATTTAGTTCATGCTTAAAAGTAAAAAGTAACAACTAGCTAAAATTGAATTAAACATGATTAAAGGAACTAAAGAATTCGAAATGCTCAATGGTTACAACAGAAGATTAAGATTACATCACTTAGTCTAAAATAGAACAAGTAGGTAGAGGGAAAGAAGAGGAGAGGTTTTTTTCCAAAAATACCTTCTCCTTTTAGCTAGCTTTTCTTTCTTTCCTTCTTGGGTGGGTCTCCTCTGGACAACTCTATCTCCCGTGCCTCTTTCTCCAAAATTAGAGAAGTGTGTGTAATGCATGCTCCTTTCCATAGTTGGGAGCTTCTATCCCTTTGTGGACTTTTTCTCTCACCATCTTATCCACTTTGGCAATCAAAAAGGGCTGAATTGAACAGCCAATCCACGTAGAGCTCTGACATTTGTTTTTCCAACTAAATCGCGTGCCAATTGCCAGCTCAATTAATGAGGTGCCATGTCATTTCCTTTCTTTTCCAGCTCAATAATGCAGCAGGAATTTCTTCTGTCAACTGGAATGCTACAGCAAAATTGGCAGATTTACACATATTAGTAATTTTTCTTTGCATTTCCAACACTTAACCTTAATCACACTAATCATGCAATTCATCAACTCCAAACTAAGTGCACGTGTTAGATCACATAATTCATGTTCAAAGAAGTGTCAAAAAGGTATTCATGACTAAATATGCTCTTAAAAGATACTTAACTTAACACTTATTATAAGAGTTAACAAACCCCCAAACTTGAACCATTACTCGTCCCTGAGTAATGCATGGGTTCCCTTTATAAACCTCTTCTATTAATCTCTCTTCGTACTACCCTTACTTAGTTAGAGTTGGCAAAGACATCATTAGACAATTCTCCCTTAGCCTTTCACTACACAACTTTCTCACTGTCCATGTCCCTTTTATTGCATAAATCTGCTTTTGTCAAGCTTGACAGATCAATCACCAACTGGAATCAGCTTCCCTTGGAAATTTCTTCTTATGCACCTGTCGTTTGAAGGGAGACTTCTATCCTAGGTCCTTGGTGCAACCTACATTAGCAGCACACTAAGTTCCCCATGCTGCAGCTTCCTTACAACTTCATTTCATCTTAAACACTGACTTCTTGGTTTGGCTTATGACTCTTTATTTACTTTTCTTTCTACTTTCTGTTCTTTTGTTGTTTTCTCTCTTTTTCATTTTTTTTTTTTTTTTTTTTTTGAGCATGGAGAGGGCTAATACATTGCATAGCCCCTTGAACTTTATTAAGGTTGGAAGTTGCACTGTATAGCCCTTTCCTTTCGTTTGGCTCTGCCTTTGGCTTTTTCTTTCTCTCCTTTTTTTTTGGTGAGCTTACCTACTCAAGATATGCTAAATTACTGTTGTAACACCTTATCTATGTAGGTGGATACTCACTTTCAACAAGAAAGGAGGAGTATGCTCACTATGCTCCATTTGAGATTACCTAGCAAGATGTGTTGAATTAATTTTGTAGACAGCCCATATACCTAGGTGAACACTCACTTAGAAAGAAGGAGTGTACTCAAAATCGCTGCCCATACCCCCAAACTTGAAGATTTCATTGTCCTCAATGAACTAGGATTCAGAAAAGGTAAAGCATTCAATTACATAGTAGTTGCTGAAGGAAAGGACCTCATGCACCCCTCAAACTACTCATTCATAGGATAAATTTCTTGGTGGAAGATTCTCTAATGAATAGGTGTTCTACACAACTTAATTAGAGTTGATCTCACAAAAGAGGGGCATTTTGAATTAACAAGGCTGGGTGGCTTAGGCTAAGGGAATGTTGCCTAAAAATCCTAGCCAATTTCAACCAAATAATAAGTTTTCAACAGAGATCAGTTATAAGAGATTTTGAAACAAGAACATCAGACCATTTCATTTCATGCATACTTAGTAGGACATAAAGATGATGGGGTTTACAGACTAGAGTCACAGAGAAAAGCCTAAAGATAAAGATAAAAGCTTCTCAACAGAAAATGCTTAACTAAGACAATAAAAGCAGAACAACAATCAGATAGTAGCCTTCACCAAAGGCCTTTTACATAACACATTTCTCCTACAACACAAGGGCAGAAAAACAGTAAAGCAGCAGACAGTAAACATGCTAGCAAAGAAGAAGAAGGTTCCTCCCTCAATCATCATTATTCTAATATGGGACTTCAGCAGGAGTCCAATTGGTTAGCACCTCATTAGGGAAATGAGGGAATGAAGGATAGGGGTGTTGAAAATTTGCTTGCATAGCCCTCTGGATAGCCTTATCTCTATTCTGTGCATAATCCCAATAACTGTGCTGTTGGGATTCATTGTGGTCCATCCGCTGCAGCATTGTTGCTTGTTGATCCAATAAGGTGTTCATTCCAGTCAGCATGTTTGTACACCTCCTTCTGCCTTCCTCCCTGGTCAACCTCGCAATTCCCACATGATCTATGCCTCATTTCTCTTCCCAGGGCTCTTCATTCTCTCTTAGGGGCACTTCAACTCGCAAACACAAAGCTGTGATGGTGCTGGGGAAGAATAGCTTCCCATAATTCTTCCTTGAGCAGTCATATATCTCAGGGGAGATGAATTGTCCCACATCTATCCCCATTCCTTGAATAATAACATAAATCAGCGTGATCCTTTTAGCTGAAACACTGAAATCGTATGTGGTGGGCAGGATATGATGTTTGACAAAGTAGAGCCATATGTTGGCTGATGACTTGAGGTGGGCTCCCAGAAGTCTCTTCTTCCCTTCTTTAGATATGCTCCACTGAGCACCTTCGACACCGACTTCTCTGAGGGTAATGTTGAGTTGAGTCTCATCAATCTCCTTTACTAAGCCATTGCATGCTGCCCTTGGTAGATTTGGGAGGTTATAAAAGAGCATTCACAGCTTCAGGAGACCAGCCAATGATCTTCCCTCTTACTATCAACTGAAATCCTTCTTTGTCATCAATGTTGGCATAGAACTCTATTACCAATTCAAGGTAGACAGGGCCAGGCTTGGCACTGAAGGTGAAAATTCCAGTTGTGTTGCACAATGATGGAGGAAATGGCTGCTGGTTGGCCTGTAAAGGCACTTCGGAGCCCATTCCCATTAAAAATCTCCTCTTTTTCAGTTGTTCATACTTCTCTTGGGCCGCATGAGCTGTAAAATTGGTCAACATCCTCTTGCACACTGACCATTGGTTGTTTTCCTTTGGATCTCTTGCCTTTGGATTTTACTTTTGGTGCTGGAGCAAGTTGTTGTGGCTCATCTTCTTGGACAGGCTCAGTTGGCTCAACATGCGGCTCTTCTTGCTCCATAGGAGCTTTGCCCTTTGATGATCTAGTTTGTCTGGTGGGAAGGGGGCTTACGGTTGGTGATTGGGAGTTTGGTTCAACATTCTTGTTCTTTTTTGCTCTTAAAAAGATTTTTTATTTTTGGGGTCATTTCTTGGTTGTGTAGTAAGGGTATTGGTTGGATTCAATAAGGTGCTTGTAGGATATGCACAATGATATTCAAGTGAGGATGAGGAAACATACCTGTCATGCAGCACTATTTATAGCATGGGTTTAGGCCTAATTTTGTAAACAACCACCCTTTATTCTCGTTAACAAGCTTTCTTGCAGCACACTTGGAAATAAAGGTTTTCACATTTTGAAAATCGAATTAAAATGAAAACTACTTTCCTTTTTCCAGTAGATTTTTATTCCCTAAAATATTGAAGCAGTTTCTTTGCATGCAGAATGTTTGACTGCCCAATTCCTTTTTGGTGCAAGTTCCCACAGTTTGAGGAATTGATTCCCAATCTGCCTTAATGCTGCAGCGATTCTCACAGTTTGCAGCATCTTTTCTGATTTGATTTCCCCAAATCTGCTTCTGCTTTTAAATCAGTCCCCTGCACACTTAATTACACATTAAAAGTTCTAAAAAAAAAATTTACCTTCCTACTGAATGCCAACCCGTGATCGTGTCACTAATATTCACCTGTGATTTTGTCATTTCCCTTTAGTAGAATCTGCACAGACATTCCCATTTATTTCCCTTGCCTAAAATCTTTTCTTTTCTTTGTAACCAACTTAAGAATTCCACAAAACAACTAACTAGAATTTAAATAAGACAAAAGCTACTACATAGAAATAAATGCTGTAAAAGAAAACATCAAGCAAAAGAGAGGAGGAAATTAACTAACTTAACTGCCTCCTTGTCTCCACTGGTTTCAAGCTTGGTCAATGAGTTTCTGGGAAGTAATTGTCCTGTTGAAATCCTCCCCATAATAATGCTTCAAGCGCTGACCATTTCCCTTGAACACCCTTCCATCTGATTCATCCATTACTGAGACAGCTCCATGAGAGAATACTTCCACTATAACAAATGGTCCGGACCATTTTGATTTTAATTTCCAAAGGAACAATTTCAATCTGGAATTGAAGAGGAGCACATTTTGACCTTTCTCAAAAACCTTTGGGTGGATTTTTCTGTCATGCCAATTCTTTATTTTCTCCTTGTATAATTTGGCATTTTCATAAGAGAAATAACGAATTCATCCAACTCGTTTAGCTGTAGCTTTCTCAACTCTTTTCCTGCATCAGTGGTTAAATTCAATTCCTTAAGTGTCCAATAAGCTTTATGTTCCAACTCTAATGGTAAATGACAAGCTTTTCCATAGACAATTCTGTATGGGGACATTCCTAGAGGAGTTTTGTATGCAGTTCTATAAGCCCATAAGGAGTCTTCCAACTTAATTGCCCAATCCTTTCAATTGGGATTTACCAATTTTTCCAAAATTCTTTTGATTTCTCTATTGGAGATTTCAGCTTGGCCATTTGATTGTGGGTGATAGGGAGTAGCTACCTTATGCTTCACATTGTACTTGAGTAGCAATTTCGATAATAGCCTGTTCATGAAATGGCTCCCTTCATCACTTATAAGCACTCTAGGAGTCCTAAACCTTTTAAAAATCTATTTATGCAAGAACCTCAATACTGTCTTGGCATCATTGTGGGGGCATGCTACAACTTCTACCCATTGTGATACATAGTCGCATGCTACCAAGATGTATTGGTTCCCAAAAGAAGGAGGGAATGGCCCCATGAAATTTATGCCCCAAACATAAAAAATTTCCACTTCTAGCATCATTTGTAAGGGCATTTCATCCCTCTTTCCAATGCTACCAATCCTTTGGCACTTATCACAAGTCTTACTCATGAACTCAGCATCTTTGAAGACAGTAGGCCAATAGTACCCACTTTGAAACACCTTTGTTGTTGTTCTCTGTCCCCCAAAATGTCCTCCATATGGGGATTTGTGGCAGTGTTCCAAAATAGAAGGTATTTCTTGCTCAGCCACACATCTTCTGAACATCCCATCTGCACATTGTTTATACAAGTAAAGCTCATCCCAATAGAAGAATCTACCATCATGCTTGAACTTCTTCAAGGCCAATGAAGATAAATCTGGTGGCTGAATTCCACTTGCTAAATAGTTGGCCAAGTCTACTGGAGGTTGCATCAAAATGCATAAGCAGCGGAATAAGAATCAATACACTCTAATTAGCTCAAATTAAATATGGAAAATCATGCTTATAGAAGAGAAAAAACAGAGATTTAGAACAATAACCTCTTGTAGTTCGATTTCTCCTCTATCCCCGGTGGAATTATGCTCCAATCAACTCTTGGACCACCACTAGTGTCTTCCCGACTATTCTCCGGCCTTGGAAGGGGATGGTGGGATCCCTTGATTGGTGAATTTGAGTGAAGAAAAGGTGAATGTTGGCTTAAAGTTCAACAAATGAACAACCAACTTTTGGTAGCCAAAATCAACCTTCCATTAACCTTCATTTGCATCAAATTCATGTCTATAAATAAGCAAATTCATGCACAAAACTTAATTGCATGCTTGACACATAACCATGGTTACTAAGCATCAAAGCTTAGGTGGCAAAATGTGAGAGAAGATAAGTGGAAACTCAGCAAAATCCACTAAGTTCACTTTCCACTTTCTTCTCCTTTTTAATTTTCTTTTTTAATTTCCAAAATCAAAAACCAAAATTAATTTAATTAAATTAAAAAAAAAATTAATTTAATTAATTATTTTAATAAAA
>JAOANK020851839.1:0-10128 GCA_026257165.2 Telfairia occidentalis | reverse complement strand
ATATGGCATACATTATGCATACAAGATTTAACATTCAATTTATCTATACATTCACAATGCATAATAAATCAAATAAGGCTAAAATGGGTTGATTTTGGCATCACAAGCACACAAAAGTTAGCTATTACAAAAAACAATAGCTTCGACAATGCTTGAAAAGTCCCGAACCGGCCCGAACCATCACGAACCACCTTCGAAAGGCTTGAACCAGACTTGAAATGCTTGAAATAGGGTTGAACCGATGGCTGGAGGCCTGAACCGGAGGTGAACCGTTGAAGAACCACCGCCTGGACGGCCCAAAGTTGCGTGCGCCTTTTTGGATTTGAACATAGCGTTGAGACGCTATTCTACGGCGTCTCAACGCTGCCTGGGAAGTGTGCCTCCTCTGCTGTGCGGCAGCATGCGTCTTCCTCCTTTTTTCAGCAATTACAGCCTAGATTCGACTCTAATGGACTCCAAATGATTACAGACCCTTTAAGCACACATATAAGCCCTTACATTACCGGGCAATTACAAATAACTTTAACAAATTAAAGCTAAAAGGATGCCAAAATCAAGAACTTCCCATTTTAGTTGCAATCACCATTTATCACATGAATTGAACCCCACCAAGGCTAATTGAGTGTAATAAACATGCTCTGATACCAATTGTAGGGTGTATCAACATACATGTGCAGTGGAATAAGGATCAAAACACTCTAATTAGGCCAATTTAACGAAGAAAAATCATGCTTGTATGGAGGAAAAACAGGGAATTTCGAAAACTCACTTTTGATGATCAAATCCTCCTCTATCTCTGGCAGATATGTGCTCCGATCGGCTCCCAGACCACCACTAGTGTCTTCCTGACTATTCTCCTGCCTTGGAATAGGATGGTGGGATCCCTTGATTGGTGAACTTGGGTGTAAAAGAGGTGAAGGTTGGCTTAGAGTTCAACACATGAACAACCAACTTTTGGTGCTAATTCAACCCCTTTCATCAATCTCATCATGCATGAAAATGAGGCCTATTTAAAGGCAATTTCATACACAAAAACATCACCTATGATTGACACTCAACCATGGTGATTAAGCATGAAAAATAGGTGGCAAAATGTGGTGTTTTAAAATGAATTTTGCCCATAGTGTTGAGACGCTAGAAACAGTGTCTCAATGCTAGTCTTCTTTGGTCAAATGGTTGTGCAGTACGGGCATCGCTTAGCGCAAGAAAATAGTGCAACGTTGAGACGCTAGAAGGCATCGTCTCAACACTGCTTCGCAGCTGTCAAGAAGAAGGCACACGCTCGCACGTGCACATGGTATGCGTGCAATCACTTATGGCATTGAGACACTGTGAGACAGCATCTTTTCACATGTGCACGGCAGCAAATTTGGGTGTTAAGACGCCCTCAACACTGCTCTCTGGAGTCAACTTTTATTTTGGCCCCGTTTCTTCGTTCTTGGCCACATTTACTCTTCTTAGGCTCGTTTTTCTACTTGAACAGCCTCGAATTCATATTTCATGAAAATGGGCTCGATACCTACAAATTAACAAATAAACTCATGAAAGCTTTGAAATTAAACAACAAAACTAGCTAAAACTAAGCCCAAGGATAGCACATTTTGTGTGTTATCAAATACCCCTAAACTGAATCTTTTGCTAGTCCCGGGCAAAATTAAAATCGAGCAATAAACAAGATAATGAAACTCCTCAATATATGCAATTAACTCAAGCCTCAATTCTCCGATAGACAAGTAGGTGCAATCATAGAAACTTACTAGCACATTCTATCACCAAGAGATTTTAAGGCCAATTCTCTTCATCACTCGTGTGTGTGTGTGTAAGCCCACCAAGTCCTAGTCCTGATAAGCCCAGTGTGACCTTAGAAAAACCTCCTAAGGCTCTCCTACTTCAACCAATGGCAAAGCTAAGCAAATCAAATGAAACCTAGAAACTTATTTGCTTTTTCTCGTTCTATTTATCTTTTTTTCTTTTCTCATTTTTTTCTTTCCCAAAAGAGGAGCCTAGTCAAGACAAATTACCTTCGTTTTGGCTTACCCTCACATCCTAGGTAATTATTATCCAACTACAAGCAACACGTCTTTCCTAGGACAATACTCACTTTCCATTAGTACTTTCAGTTCAAAGGCGGCCTACAAGTGTCATAAGTAACCCTGATTACTCACACAATAGAAAAGGAGGAGTAACCTCTTTCACTTTATTCCTTTTTCAACACACAAACATTAGACATGAATACAAGAAACTTAAGCAGAACCACAATCTTTTTAGAAACATCCTCAGAGAAACAATTCCCCTCAAGACACCCTAAAACTTTAGAACCTAGACAAGAGGGTTATGTGCTCAATAAATAAGAAATTCCAAGAAGGATTTGAAATAACTCAGATAAAAATGATGTTTTCCCATTTCCACAATCACACACAACAGATCAATCAGAGCAATATCATAAACTCTCTTCATCAACAGCATATATCAACATTTCAGTTAAAAATTGAAAAAATTAAGCTCAAAATCGCCCAACCTAATCAAGACTCACAAAGTACTACCAACACCACGAAACTTAAAGCATGCATCGTCCTCAATGTATAAATCACTAAACATGTAAGAATAATGAAATAAGAATCGAGTGGATAATACTACCATGATAGGAGAGAGAATGTCTTCAATAGCATCCAAAATGACAAGAAGAAGGTGTTCCAAAATATTGAGGTTCAGCGAGGGAACGAGATTTACTGGCACTCAACACCTACAAAAGAAAACAAAGACTTATAAGGGAAAAGGTATAGAAAACATGGGTGGCCAGTCCAGTGAACTAGCACCTAATTCAACCCAAAGAAATAAGAAAAGGTAAACATACACCCTAGAGTAAGACTTGACATTTTCTTCATGATATCAATCAAACTAAATAGTTGCCAATCCCGACAACGGTACCAAAAACTTGATCGCAGCATTGCGTAACCTTAAGTGTATGTGTCAATTTTAGTATAGTGGAATTGAGTATCGAGTGTCGTCCTCGGGATTGGGTTTCTAGTTTGATTAAGTACCACAGTTACACACACCTCATTTTATCTAAGAAACTGACTAAAAGGACAGATAGTTAAATTAAACTACTCTTGCTCCTAATGATGGATCATAATAGCCCCCAAGTCCATCGAGTTAAGTCAAAGGCAAAAAGGAAATTTTGAGAAAAGATTACAAGGTATTCAAGGACAAGAAAGCTCAAAGAAGGAGGAATTCAGGTGAATTTTTGTCAAAGGAAAATACCAAACAGTACCTAGGCACCCAGGACAGTGCCTTAACACTCAGAGCCTACAGCCGCCCGGACGCCATGGCCCGCACCTTTGTCAATGCTACCGCACAGCCCTGCACGTCCACGCCTAGCTAACCTCATAGTCGCCTGTGCAAGCGTCTTCGAGAACCTTACAGCCGCCTACCTTAGCGCCCATGCTAACCTCACAAGCGCATCCATGCTACCTGCATGCACCGCACGTCTACGCCTGCCCCCTACGCCCGTGCGTGCCTACCGCCAGCCTAACCACCCAAGCCAGCGCGCGCCCCATGAGGCCCACCCGCGTGCCAGTGAACCTCACAAGACCCTTCCACGTGCGCATCTGTTGTTGCCCTCTTCCACCGCCCATGTGCCTACACCAATATGAAGATATTTTCTATATCTTGATTCCCTTTGTAATTTTTGGAATCATTTGGCTTAAATATTATTTCAAAAATTAAATAAGCCATATTATATTCAAATTAGAAAAAAGCTTTATTTTTATTTGATTTGAAATTTTATTTTATTAGGAAATAATTCTATTTCTCTAGGATAAGAAAATAATCGATTTTTATCCCAATTTGTTATGAGATTTTATTTTATAAGATTTTATTTTCGCAAGAATTTTAGGAAGAGATTTCCCTTGTTATTTTGATTCCTTAATTAGCTTTTGGCTTCTATAAATGGCCAAGGCTTTGGTACGTTTGATAGATTTTGGATGATTGAAATTTTAAAGTTCTTTTTGATAAAAGACTTGTCAATTTGCATACGCAATTGAAGCCCCCTTAAACATTCTCTTGTGCGTGGCTTAGAGGTGCTTGTAAAGAAGCATTCAAGCTTGGTTGGTCACCAAACTTGTGGAGTGTTTCTTCCTTGGCGTAAATAGATTTGTGAGTAATGCGAAAGCATTCAAGCTCTCTCACTAACATGCAAACTCAAACTCTCAGTTTATTACCCACACACTAGCAAGGCATTATGAACTTCCTACTAATTACCACACATTAGAGAGCTATTGTGATCCTATTCTCTCTCGAGCTCAGGGCAATCCCGCTTGTCATTACTGTTCACAATAAATCCCCTAGAGATAATAATTCATACGTCTATTAGTAAACCCCGACTCTCGAACGATGATTTACAATAGTCATGTATTCGATGTTCTAATTTAAATTTTACTCTCTCGAGCTAAAACTTAATCAATACAACAATTCAATATTTCATCAGGAGACTAAAAAGCATTAGGCATACAAACACATGAATGAATCAAAGCGAGATAAGAAAAATCCATAATATTAAACAAGCATAAAAAAACATCTCAACACGTTACAAAATCGTCTAAGGCGAAGTCCCACTACTCAAATCCATAATAAAAACTGAGACTCTTGTTGACAAACACAAAGTGCAAGTGTACACCCTGAAGTTGTAGCAAACAAGGTTGATCCACAGGGATAAATGAAGAAAATGTATTCTCAAAAGTTGCTGTTTAGGAGAATAATGGTAACTAAAATTCAAGTTGTTAAAAGACCAAAAATAGACTAAAGAAATTAACAAGTAACTCTTGGAAGGTGGTTTAATGGAAATTTTGTGCAAAATTAATAAGGAAAGGCTCAAGTTAAGGAATTCAATTGTTGATTGCTACAGGATGCTACAACATTTATGTACTGCTTAATACCACAAAAATAGCTCTTATGCTTCTTCCAAAGTCAAACAACTAAGTTCATTTCCATGCTCTTAGTTAATCTTTAAACTCTAGTGTTCTTTTTAGTGCATTAGGGAGAGGCTATTCCTAGCTCACTCACAAATCCATAAAGAGATTCAGCTAATGAAAGTGGTTTTTTTTTAAAAAAAAAAAAAGGTAGTATATAAAAGAGAACAACAAGGTGGATCCCACAGCCAGGGATCAAGGCAATGAAGAAGCAGACAGACGCTTCCTACCCCAGGAGAGAAACCTGGAAGAATCAGGCAACTACCACCGAACAAATCCCGAAAGTCACAAATTGAGGCTCCAACCATAATGCATAAACATACAACAGGAATAAGTATAAGCATTCAAACATATTTCGACAACAGGAAAGATCACGGCCAAAACGAAACTTCTCCTGAGTGTGTGTGTGAGAGCCAAACCTAAATAGGACAGAGATAATGCAAATAACATAAGGAAAGGAGTACTTATGGTTTTGTTTTTCATAGTTCACCCCTCAAATTCTCTTTTTTTTTCCTTTGTTTTTCCCTTTTCTTTTCAAAGAAGAGCCGAGTCAAGACATTTACGTCACAACCAGGATAGTACTCACTTTCCCTCAAATGAGCATAGTCACTCAGCCAAAGACCAAAGAAAATTAAGAAAGGAGGAGTACACCTCATAGTTCACTCAACTAGAAGTACCACCTCAACACAACATACCAAGCCTACAACCTACCAGGAGGCATGTTAAAGACAGGGGGGTCAACGAGGGACGTAAGCCCAACCCGAGACAGAGTAACATCATTGTGTTCCACCATCCCCTCACACGAGTATGCAAATCATAGGTTGTCTTGACCCCAACCAGCAGCCGAGCGATAGCAAGGCAGAAGACAACCAGAAACTCTAGCCCCCCTAAGGAAGAAGCACCCATGAAGCCAAAGCAGATAATGCAAATACAAATAAAGCAAACGGACAGAAACACATCCCGAGCCACAAGCAAACAAAACCACATCAAAGAAGAATACCGACATCCCGGGCCAGGAATCAAATCCCCACATCCACCACACAGACAGGGAACACGGTAAGACAAAAGAGAGAAAAGAAAAGAAAAAAAAAACTATCGAAGCTCCCAAGGGGACACACCGATAGAGCTAACCCCACGCCAAGAAGCACATTGACCCATCATCGTAGCACAAGCAAGCTCGATGAGAACCGACACTGGGCGAGGCACCCCACCATGCAAACGATGATTACGCGCCAACCAGATGAAGTAGACTACCGCACACCACGCAAGCCTCCAAACCCTGCATCTTAACGAAGATCCACGACCTCTATGCGCAACCCAACGCAGCTTCATGCCACACCAGGCAACTTGATGAGATGATCCACTCCATTCGACCAGGCTCCCCCATAGTTGGGCACCAAACGAACAGGAGAAAAAAAGGTGGTCCCTAGACTCCAAACCTGTATCACAAAGAAGACAAGAAGGAGAAACATACCTATCCCACTAAGAAATACGATCTCGAGTAGAAAGCCGGTCCAGAATAGCAAGCCACGCAATAAAGGCATGTCGCGAGATGTTGCCACTAAACCATAGTAGATGAAACCAGAACACTTTCTACCCCTTTGGACAGAGGGATTCATACGCACTAGCCACAGTGTAAACCCCAGAAGCTGTAGGAAGCCACCAAGGATAGTCCTCAACTTCAAACTTTGAAACGATTAGCACCACTCGATCGGCTAGAACTAGTAATTCACTAGAACCCTGGGGCCAGTTCCACGTTCCATCAAGTAAAAGAAAATCAACCACTCTAGCCCCTATTAGCTCCCCGCATCCTCAATAATTTTCTCTCCCATCCGAGGGACAATTGGACCTTCAGGAAACCAGGGATCAAACCAAGCTGAAATACACGTCCCATTCCCAACAGAGAATTCCACTAGCTCTGCCTACCGATCGCGCACAACAAGGATAGCCTGCCAACACCAAGAAAGTCGGGGAGACGGGGAGACCGCCCAAATACTCCTACCCCGCAACATATAAGCCTTCATCCAGGTCACCCATAAGGAACGGGCCCTAACCAAAAGAAGCCAGAGATGCCTCATGATAGCGGCCAGGTTCCAAGAGCCGAGGTGTCGAATGCCTAATCCCCCTTTCTCAAAGGGTAGACAAACCTCAGACCAAGCAACCTTTGCCCCACCAACGACACCCACATTTCCCTTCCAAAGGTAAGAGTGGAGTAGCAGCTCCATGTCATGGACTACCCAGGCTGGGAGCACAAAAGCACTCACCCAGAAAACTTGAAAGCTCTGGAGCACCAATCGAACTAGCTGCAATCGACCACCATAAGATAAAGCCCGAGCAGCCCATTATCGAGTCCTAGCCACAATCCACTCCAGCAACGGTTGGCAATCTCGGTACGACAGGCAAACTGGAAGAAGAGGTAACCCCAAATACCTGACCGAAAGGGATTCCAACGAAAACCCGACAGAGTTAGCCAACTCTTGAGCCATCTCCCTGGGCAGACCACCACAAAAGAAAGAACTCTTACGAGAATTTTCCCAGAGACTAGAGAGCTCCTAAAACCGATATAGAACGTCCTGAATAAAGGCAAGAGAGGTCCGGTCCCCACTAGAAAACACCATTAGATCATCCGCAAAAGCCAAATCAGTCAATCCTAAAACCTCACAATGGGGATGAAATCGAAAGCCCACAAAGGGTTCAATTTAGCATCCTAGACAAAACTGCCATAGCAATGACGAGCAAATAGGGAGAAAGAGGGTCTCCCTGCCTGAGCCCCCGACGACCTGAAAAAAAGCCCTCAAGAGTTCCATTAACAATCACAAAGAACATGGGAGAGGTAACACACGCCTGAACCCAATTTACAAATTTTGGAGGGGTACCAATAGCTAACAACGTACCAAAGAGAAAATCTCAATGCAAAGAGTCATATGCTTTCTGCAAGTCCACCTTCAAAAGGCATCGAGGCTGGCCCTGCCGTAAATGGTAGCCTCCCACCAACTCCTGGCACAACAGGATATATTATCTACAATGTTGCGACCTTGGACAAAAGCTGATTGGTTAAGACTAATAAACCCTAGGAGCCAGACTCGCAACCTATTAGCCAAAACTTTTGTAATGCACTTGTATAGCACATTACAGCAAGAGATTGAACTATGGTCCCCAAAGTCAACCTGCGCTGGGACCTTAGAATCAAAGTGAGAGCAGTCGTGTTGACCCCACGAGGCAAATAGAAGGTCTGAAAGAAGTGAAGAATAGCCTGGCAGAAATCCTCCCTAATAACCGGCACGCTGCCTTGAAAAAGCCGATCGAAAACCCGTCGGGGCCCAGCGCCTTGCTTGTAGACAGAGCAAAGAGCACACCTCTGATCTCTTCCCAAGAGAATGGGCGACATAAATCCTCAGAACAACCCTGAGGCCAAGTAAAATCCACAATGCTCGCAATCGGACCAATTAGGTCCCGATAGCTGCCCCCCACCTCCCCAAAGATACCTTTGAAAAAGTCAATAGCCGCAGCAGCGATATCTTCATGTGAAGTCAAAAGACCCCCGACCCATCCCCCACAGAAGCTAAGCGATTCTTAAGCTGACGAGTCTTAACACAACGATGGAAAAAAGCTAAATTCTGATCCCCCAACGCTAACCATTGAACTCTAGATTTCTGGCGAGCAGATGCCTCATCCTGCCTGGCAGGCCCAAAACTTATGCACCGCAGAACAAGCAGCCCCTTGCAGATTCATAGAGGTGGGATCTAGAGATAAAGCCAACTGCACAGCCTCCATCTGTAAGCGGGTCTGAGCAACTGCTCGCCCTAGAGAAATAAGAGAGGACCCAAACTTCCTACACAGGGCAGGCTTGAGAGCCCGCAAATTCCACATGAACCCTTCCAAAGGAGGCAACCTATAGTTCCCCTGCCACACCTCATCAACTATGTCAAGGAAATCAGGTTCCTCAGCCTAGTGATTAAAGAAACGAAAGGAGTGGGACCACCGAGGGTAATTCATCCCAAAGAAGAAAAGAGAGGAGAATGATCAGAGATCCCCTACCTCGGGGCATGCACCTCAAACATCGGGAGCTTATCGACCCATCTAGTGTTAACCAATACTCGATCCAACTGTCTTAAGATGACAGCCGCACCGTCCTGATGGTTGGACCAAGTAAACCACATGCCCCTAACACCTAGTTCCACCAAGTCAGCCTCCACAATCATACCTTCAAAAGCATCCATCTCAGCCTGGACAGGCATCCCACTAGAGTTCTCAGCAAAGTCCCGGATGGCATTAAAATCTCCCATCACAATGCCTGGAGAATCTCACCGCACACAAACCTCAACCAACTCAGGCCATAATGGTAGTTGGTCAGCAGCCACACACGGCGCATAGACACAGAGAAGGTGCACTGAAAAGCCTTTACCCATATCTGAAAGAACCCCCGAAATGAAGTGACCCTCAATGCGCTCCGGCACAAAAGAAAAATCTCCAAGTCTTCACAGGACCCAAAGCTAACCCCACCCATCATAATCATAGCTACTAACACAACCCCAATCCCTAGAAAATGGAGCAAAGACACAATCAAACCTCTGTCACCGCACCTTTGTCTCAACTAAACAACAGAAATCTACACCCTTCGAGGACAAAAGGGATCGCACTGCCCAACCCTTAGTGGAGCCATTAAGGCCCCGAACGTTCCACAAACAACCCCTAACCATACAAGCCATTCATAGGTTCCAAACCACCACCTAGACCATGTGCATCGATATGAGAAGAAACTAGTGAAACTTCTTCCTCCAAGGCCAAAGGAGCAAATCTATTGACTTCTGAAGACAACGTAGTACTCTGAACTGCCTGAACAACCAAAACTCCCTCTTTGTTAGGCAAAACACTTGGCATGTTCTGTAGTGGACCAGCCAATAGATCTAGTGATCGCGGTGCTTGGCCCGCTGGCACAACCAGCCTAGGCAAGGTCTGTGAACGGCTGCGCACCAGTGAGGGGGCAAGGGCTGGGGCACGAGTAGTAGGTGCAGTAATAGGCTTGCCTGTGTTGGGTGTGTATGTCCTAAAACTTGAGTGGCTTGTAAACACTTTTTATATTGTCAATAAAGTTGTTATTGAATCCTTTATAACTCTATAAATCCAATAAACTAAGAACCCGTGGCTATTAAATGAATAC
>JAOANK020851828.1:0-10129 GCA_026257165.2 Telfairia occidentalis | reverse complement strand
TAGTGATAATAATTATAAGGATTTTCAATACTAAAATAATAATAATTTTTTATTTTTTATTCTAAAATTAACTTGAACAATATATTTTATTATTGTGTTTTTATTTCTTTCTTTAATATATTAGTCTAAAAATAAGTTAATTATATGAAATACCATTAATTTTTTGGACTTTTACAAATATGGTAAAAAATAAATAGGATATTGCAAATCTAGCAACCACTTTTATATTTTGTAAATATAACAAAAAATCAAGGTCCAACCCAACCTGAAATGCAGAAAGTCTGAAATGCCCTTAAAAGAGTGATATCTTTTAATGTATGCGATTGTATACCAAGTATATCAATGATATACTAATTATATACTTGATATAAGTATATCACCGGTACATATAATAGGAAGTATATCAATTATATACTTAATATCAAGTATATTAGTAATCTCAATGGTATGTCGCTGACATATCTGATACAAAATATATTGCAAATATACTATGTTCTTGGTATATATAATAATAAGTATATCAGCGATATACTTAATATCAAGCATATCATTGATTTATTGTTAGTAGTTTATCTTTAAAATCAACTTGTTTCTATTAACTTTTGATCATCCTTTTTGTACCTACAATTAAAGATTTTTTTGCAAGCTATTTCTAAATTTTTGTTAAATAATCAATGGAGGAGAAAGTAAATTAAGAAAAAATAAGGTGACAAAGAAGAAGAAAATTTTGAAAAAAAAAAAGAACAATAATATGAAAGTGTAAACTGAGCTTATTTGAAGAAAAAAATTAAATGAGTTTTGAGTCACTAACCCCGCCGAGTTTTGAGTCACCAACCCCCAGATCTGAATCTACAGATTACCAAAAGTCCAATGTCATCGCCCAATCGTCGATTTGATATCACACGTGCCCACACTCACAACCCAAAGTCAGAGCGTGTAGCCTACACGCCATTGCAAATAGTGGCTACTTGTCGCGCTTGAGGTTTCACCGTCACTTTGTTCAGCGTTTCACTTCAGCCAACGTAGATCCTATCCACATGGTCCTTTTCCACCCTTTACAGGTAGTAAAAAGCCACTTTTTCACTGTAAAACAGAGAAAAACCTTGAATAAGTTGTTATCCCGAGCACAACTTAAAGAAAGATAGAAACCGCTGCCTTACCATTCAGATCTAGAGGAAAACTCATTCCCCTTGATATTATACAGTCGCCAGAAGTTTGAAAGAGAGAAAACAACTTGTGAAAAAGAGAGAGAATGACTCAGAGAGAGAGAGAGAGACAATTTCGAACCTTCATTGGTGACCACACCCACGGCGAGCAACTGCAGCCGAGAGAGACCTTGAGAGGGAGAGAGGGTGGCGTGAAAGAGGGAGAGCTTGAGAGAATTCTTTTGGCAAAAAAAAAAAGATTTGGTGGCTAGGGTTTTCTTAAGTAGCTTAAATATGGTACACTTAACCTTAACCCTTATCTAAACTTGTTTTATTTATAGATATGCCATCAAACCTATTTTAATTCTCTTTTTTCCATAAAATCCAAAAATAAATTTATTAATCTCTCTCTAAATCATCCCAAATAATTTTCTAATTATTTAGGCACAAAAATATATAATTATAATCATCCATATTTTAAATTCGAAATTAACATAATTAATAACAAAAATAAAATAATAGAATGTTACATCTCACCCACCTTAAGAACTTTCATCTTCAAAAGTTGCTACTCTTGGAATAGTTTTGCGTACGTTATCTTCATCTCCTCCTCTCATTCCCAAGTCGCCTCTTCAATCTGGTGATTTCTCCAAAAGAGCTTTTACCAAACCTATCTCCCAGTTGTGGAGAGCTTTTACTCGTTTGGCTAATATCTGAACAGGCTTCTCCTCATAACTCAAATTCTCACTTACATGCAAGGTATCATAGTCTATTACATGAGATGGATCTGCCAGGTACTCCTGCAGCATAGAGACATGGAATACATGTGAATTGTTGAAAGGGAAAACGGTAGGCCAACCGATAAGCCACAAGGCCGATACGCTTGAATATCTCAAATGGCCCAATGAAACGTAGGCTAAGCTTCCCTTTCTTTCTGAACCTGAGAACTCCTTTATTAGGGGTGACTAGCAAGAAAAGATGATCCCCTACCATAAATTTCAAGTCTCTACGTCTCGTATCAACATAGTTCTTCTACCTACTTTGTGTTTGTTGCATTCTCGCTCTAATCTTCATTATAGCCTCGTTTGTGAGCTGTACCAACTCTGGGCCCAACAACTTCCGTTCACCCACTTCATCCCAACAAACTAGCGATTTACCTTTTTACCCTACAAAGCTTCAAACGGCGACATTCCAATAGTTTCCTGGAAACTATGATTGTAAGCGAACTCTATCAAGTGTAAATGTGTGTCCGAACTGCCTATAAAATCCAATACACATGCATGAAACATATCCTCCAATGTTTGGTTCAAACGCTTTGTCTAGCCATGAGTCTGTGGGTGAAAGGTGGTACTAAGGTTGAACTGAGTGCCCAATACTTTTTGTAAACTTTGCCAAAAAGTAGATGTAAAACAGGGATCTCTATAAAAAATAATAGAGACGGAGACCCCATGCAATCTGACGATCTCTTCCAGATACAACTGTGCCCACCTTTCCATAGAGTAAGTAGAGTTCCTACGAAGAAAGTAAGCTGACTTGGTCAATCTGTCAATGATGACCCAGATTACTATATAACCTTTTGTTGTTCTGGGTAGTCCAGCAATGAAGTCCATAGAAATGTGCTCACATTTCCACTTTGGCACACTCAGGGGGTTACAACAGACCTGCTAGTTTCCGTCTTGGTGCTTCCACATGTTGGCAAACTAAACACTTACTGACAAAACCTGCTACATCTCTCTTAATATTATTCCACTAGTAGTGTTGCTTCAGGTCCTGATACATCTTCGTACTACCAATATGCATTGAAAATGAGGAGTTATGAGCTATAGCCAACAACTCGTTCATAAGGTTACCCTTCTTAGGTACACATAAATGTCCTTGAAGTTGTAGTCCATAGTTTGAAGATACTGAAAACTTATTTGCCTGACCTGACTTGAACTAACAAAATTTCTCGAGAAGATCAAGATCTTCTTGCTGAGCATTAATGATCATTTGCCTTAAGCTTGACATCACAGTTATATGAGCTAATAGTGAGGTAACCTCACCTACCAAAATTGGTGTCTCTGTCCGTTTCAAATCCCTACATATTTGGGTATGAGCTATAGTAAAAACTGACGTGTGAACTGCCTTTCTGCTCAAAGCATCTACCATTACATTTGCCTTAACCGGATGGTATTGGATCTCATAGTCATAATCTTTCACCAACTCTAACCATCTACATTACCTCAAGTTAAGCTCCTTTTAAGTGAAGAAGTACTTCAAACTCTTATGGTCGGTAAAAATATGTATTCGTTCACTATACAAGTAATGTCTTTAAATCTTCCAAGGAAAGACCACTATAGCCAATTCAAGGCATGTGCCAGATAGTTATGCTCGTAATCCTTCAGCTGCCTAGAGATGTAAGCAATCACCTTGTCCCGTTACATCAAAACACAACCAAGTCTCATCTTGGACACATCACTATACACTACAAAATCCTTTGTTCCTTCATGCACTATTAACACTTATGCGGTAACCAATGTTTGAATTCCTAGAAAGTAGCTTCACAGTCCTCACTCTAAGCAAACTTATTCCCTTCTAAGTCAACTGAGTCAAAGAATTGGCAACACGGGAGGAATCTTGAACAAACCGACTGTAATACCCAGCCAACCCTAGGAAATTTTGCACCTCTTTGATAGTAGTTAGGCGAGGCCAATTAGTCACTGCCTTTATCTTTCGTTGGATCAACCGACACCTCATCCTTTGACACAACACCCCCTAAGAGCGACACCTAACACAACAAAAACTCATACTTGGAAAACTTGGCATATAGTTTATAGGCTTACAGGGTAGTCAAGACCTTTCTAAGATGTTCATCATGTTCTGCTTCCATCTTGGAGTACACCAAAACATTGTGAATAAAGACAATCACGAAGCTATCTAAAAAATCCTTGAACACACGATTCATCAATTCTATAAAAGCTACTGATGCATTGTTTAGGCCAAAAGACATCACAATGAACTCATAATGTCCATACCTAGACCTGTACGTCGTCTTAGGAATATCTTCATATTTGATTCTCAATTGGTGATACCCAAACCTCAAGTCAATCTTAAAGAAGATTGTCACTCCCTGTAACTAGTCAAACAAATCATTAATTTGGGGTAAAGGATATTTGCTTCTCACAGTTACCTTGTTCAACTCTCGATAATCAATACACAACCTCATCGAATCGTCATTCTTCTTCATGAACGAAACAAGTGTGCCCCATGGTGACACACTGAGACGTATGAACTCTTTATCCAATAGCTCCTTGATCTAAGTCTTGAGTTCCTTGAATTCTACTGGGGCCATTCTATAAGGGGCATTGGAGATAGATGTCATCTCTGGTTCAAGTTTGATGCTGAAATCTACTTTTTGAACTAGTGGTACGTAGCTGGTATCAACTACATTTGCTAACAACCTGTATGCACTCTGGTCAATCTTTAGAGCTGAGATCATTTTGGAGCTGAGATCATTTTGGGAGCAACTCAAGTCTGGTACCCTCAAAATTTGAAAATTGCCTTCCTTGGTGGGTTGAATAACACTTCCTTCTTGAAGCAGTCAATGATGGCATGGTTTGCAGACAACCAATCCATCCCAAATATTACATCAAAATTAGTTTTGTCTAGGACTATTAGTGTCACATCTAACAAATGTCCTGACACTAAAGTCTTACAAGCCTTTACAGACTCCTTAGCTAACAAAACCACTCCTCCTAGGGTAAAAATTGACACAACATAATCTAGTGGTTCTACCTCTAACTTAGCCTTATTTACAAAAGCTCTAGAAATAAAAGAAAGAGTAGAGCCAAAATCAAAAATTACAACAACATAATGATCTAATATGGGTAAAGTACCTGTCACCACAGTATTAGAGTTAGCTGCCTCTTGTTGCGTGATTGCGAACACTTTCTTCTTTTGTGTGTCAGTCTGGCTCAAGGTTCTAGCTTGCCCCAAATTGGTAGTAGCATTTCAGGGGCAATTGGCAATGATGTGCCCCTCCTTGTTGCACCTGAAACACACTCTCGTTCCAGCCATACAATGACCATTGTGTTGCCTACCACAACTTCTGCATATTAGTTTAGCCGAACTAGAGTTCGGCTGCTTGTTGCACTACTGACCCTGACCTGAACCTTGGCTTGACCTAGTAAGGTAACGGAGTGGCTAAGAGGTCAACTGAACCTGCTTGAACTTTCTCTTTTGTTCTAAGGAAGCCCCTAGTACTAAGGGAGCCTGAGACCTAGTTGTTGGCTTGTAGTCAATGAGAGAGGCGATCTTCAGCGCTATGGCGTAGTCTGCTGAATAATGGGCCACCATAAAGCCTTGGATCTCGTCCTTAAGGCTCATGATGAATCTTTCCACCTTCTTAGCTTCGATGTCAACAAGTTCATTAGCAAATCTTGACAATCTAGTGAATTCTCGCTCATACTCTTTAACTGAGTGATTTCCTTGTTTCGGGTTAAGAAACTTAGCCTACTTTCTGTACCTCTCTATTGCGGGTTAGTACTGACGAAAGAAAGCTTTTTTGAACTGAAGCTAGGTAATTGGTCCTATACTGTCATCAATAGTTCATTCATTAGATTCCCACGATAAGAGAACATCTCTCTTCAGCATGAAAATTGCAAAATGAACTTTCTGGTATTCTGGACAATCCATATAATGAAATATTATTTCCATTGAGAAGAACATCTTCGCCTGGGTAGGGTCAACTGATACTCTATCAAAAGTCTTTGATCAAACTTCTTAAAATCTTTGAGGTATTTAGCTCGAATTGAGACACTTTCACGATCCGGAAGTACTTGGGCCACCGAATTGGCTACTGCTAAGTTCACCAATGTCTGCAGCGTCTCTAATAGCATCAACGCCACTGTAAGCTTGGGTTCTGTCTTTGGTTGATAACCTTCTCTTGGGGTGATCCTCTGGCTAACCGAATGGTTAAGCTTCTTGCTACTCTTGTGGTTCCACAGG
The DNA here is from genome assembly GCA_026257165.2 of Telfairia occidentalis. Classification (NCBI taxonomy): domain Eukaryota; kingdom Viridiplantae; phylum Streptophyta; class Magnoliopsida; order Cucurbitales; family Cucurbitaceae; genus Telfairia; species Telfairia occidentalis. Next base: position 3,998 of record JAOANK020851828.1, on the reverse strand, counting down.
GGTTACTGGTTGTAGGGTTGCCCTACCCTTAACTCTACCTCATCCACGCTTGCCAGCTCCACATCCTCGAGGTGGCATGTCCTAAATACTAACTTAAGTTAGCTATTTAACCCACCTACATCATACTCAACTAATAGTATACTACTCTATAGCATGCTCAAATACAATCATCAAATTACATACATGCATAATTCACAACGACATGCTTATCTCATAGAACACAATTCAATTAACTCTTTCTAAAACGGACTAATGCACCTGGTGGTGACGAGGTAGTTACTGTTTGGCCATGGTGACTTACTTACGTTTACTATGTAAGCAGTTTACAGAATCCCAAACTTGGTTCTAATACCAACCGTAACGACCCAACTTAAAAATAACCTTAAGACCATTACTACATGCATAGGAAACTTTAAAGATTTTAACGAATATAACTTGCATTAAAAATACATAGAACGCAATTAAAAAGTTTCTCAAAATTGGGATCCCAAAGAAAACACACAAAAAAAAAACATGAAACACAAATTCAATAAAAGTGTTAAAACAACAGCAAAACATGACTCGAGACTAAATGCAGAACTAACTAACATGCACATGGCTTCAATAACTCGATTCATCCACCACCACGCACGTTATGCCCATTACTTGAAAAATGTTAATAGTAGGTTGAGCGTTTTTAACAAATACCCAGTAAGTGACCTGATAACTCTCTCAAAGAGAGTTATCAAGAGTCTTTTAGGATAAAATTCATCTTATTGTCGGAAGATTTCCCTTTAATTGATGAAGTAATTGCTTAATTTGTCTTTGTTTTGCTTATAATACTTTTGAGAGTATTTAGATTGTTATAGTATTATATCTAAGACAACATTTGATTAGAATTGAGGGTGATTGTACTTAATCGCTACTAATTCTGAGTATTTTGTTGAGCAAGAAATTGATGAAATATTATTTTAGCAAAATAATTGATCAAGCATTTATCCAGCAAAACTGATAGATAAAATCCCTGCGAAGATAATGGAAATTCAACTTTGGAAACAAATTTATCTTTTACAAATTTAATTCACCATTAGATGCAAGCCATGTTGACGATTTAACCTAATAGGTTTCCTAATCACAAAAGGAAGCTTATAAATACAATAGAAGGGCGCCAAAGAAAGGAGTTCAAAATTTTAGAGTCTTTAGTTCCAGTTTTGGTTTCAAGAATTCTTCTTCGTCTTAGTTTTTTGTTTTCGAGTTTAAGTTTAGAATTTTCTTCATTGCTACTTTGTTCCGTAGAGAAAAGAGCTTGTAGAAGAAGAATTTCGTGGAAGCTGAAGAGAGAAGAGATTCTACTTACGACACCTATGGAGAATCTGATTCTACAACTCCTTAGGATTTTAAGCATTATGTTTTCCTTATTCAGTTTTTGTTATTATGTTGTTACCTTTGCTTTATTTTAGCATGAACTAAATTACTCTTGGGTGAGGATTAATGGAGATGTTATTGAACTGATTTTAGTTTTGAAGTAAAAGTTTGTTGGATTGATTTGTTTTTATGAGTGTTCTTATTGTTTAATGTTTATGTATGTCTGGCCAACACGCATAAATATCTTCTTTAAGTTTTGAAAGAAAACATGAGAAGTATATTCCTTGTAAAACACATTAGCCTCTAGATTAGGTTAGTTGTTGGTTAAGTGGGGAGGTTAGAAATAATCACTCACTTAATGCACGAAAACAATAGGTTTAATTCAGATAGGTTAGTGAAAATTAACTTAAGATATTTGAGAGATTTGGAAGGATTCTGAAAGACTATTGTTGTGTGAATCGATCCTGCAAATCTTTTGCTTCAACATTTTGTAGGGATGAACGGTTCATCATGAAGCAGAATTTTGATTATAAACATTTTAGAATCTAGGATCGATATTGAATTAAAATATTTAGAATTAAATGAGAAAAAACAATTAGCTTGGAAGTCTCAACAACTTCTCCAAGACCTATCTTAGACCTTCCATGATATGATCATAATTTTATTTTTTTTAAGTCTAACATCCATGGATCTCTAATAGATCTTCTATGCTATGACTCGAACAAGGATTAAGGTTGGTGGAAATCTCCTTGAAAAAAACTTAGGAAAAGCTTTTAGGGAAAACTCTTATATTTCTCCAAGGGTTGAATGGTTTAGACTTACCAAAGTATCATATTTACAGGACTTGAGATAAAATCTAAGTCTAATAAAATTTTATATTTAAATTATTTGATGTATTAATAAATCAAATCTTATAATTTAACATCTTATATATTAAAATATATTTAAATTATCTGAATGAGATTCAAATAATTATTTATTAAATCAAATCATATATTTTAATAGATATTAAAATATATTTAATTATTTAAATCTCATTCAAATAATTATTTATTAAATCAAATCATATATTTTAATATCTTATATATTAAAATGAATTTCATTCAAATAATTATTTTAATATATACTTTATATATTAAAATTACATATATAAAATTTTCTTTTAATCAATGTGTCAAATACATTTATTTTTCTCTTTATTAATTAATGCATCTAATACGTTAAATTTAAATTTGAACATTTTCAAATTTATTTTTCTTTCAACATAATTAATCTATTAATTAATGTTCTTGTGAGCTAGCTAGGGGACCTTATGAACCTGCAAATTATAAGTTTGAATAATACAAAATTAATTAATTAAACTCATTAATTAATTAATTTTTAATTAATTAATTTTCAATCATTAACTCAAAGTCACTCCACTAAAAACTCGGAGTTCCACTCTTATGCACTGTAGGACAACTTATGTCCATGGATATATAATCACTACATGCAAGTCGACCCTTCACGAGTAGTTCATAACTACAGCTAGGTCAAATGTTCGTTTTACCCCTGTAATTATATCTTGAACCTTAAGTATCACTAATCCTCTAATGAACAATATGTTTATGAAATAACCATAGACTAAGTCCCTCTCAGGCCAGTGAGAAGGTGGGGCCCCATTGTTCAAGTCCCGAAATCAGCATTTAAGGGAATTACTCATCTACTCACCCTATATGGAAATGAGTGAATTTCATCTTGTTAGATTATGTTCCCAGCTCTCCATTTGGTCATGTCCCCAATATAGTCAGCTTATTGAATTGGCTTCAAAAGTCATTCTCACCCATGTAAATCAAAGGACGTGCCCTTACAGACAGGAGTTCATAATTCACTCAGGATTAAAATCGAGTCACATATGATCATCTTGTGAAATATTAATCTTCTCTTTTAATGGATTTATGAATAGAGAAAAAATATTTTGCAGTCCAATGTTACACAAACTCATTGTATATGATACCCTCACTCACATGTTTCCACATGAAGGATTTCGATCAAATCATTTGTAACATTTACAAAGTGGGTCGTATCAATAGTATCACCAGGATAAGGTACCCAACCTTATCCATAGACTATCGACTTTTTAGGTTACTTCTTGAACATGATCCTCTTGTATGTGTTGGGTTTTACGTCTTAAAACTCGTGCTATGTAAACGTTGTAAACATATTTTGTTATCAATAAAGTAGTTATTGAAGTTATTCAGTAAAGTTGTTATTGAATAAAGTAAATGGTTAAGTATAACTATATAAATCCAATAAACTAAGAACCCATGGCTATAAAATGAGTACTTGAACTTTATGTAGAGACATAAAATTGGATCAAGTTTAAGTAAATAGCCAAAACGGTGTATAGTATAAGGATTAGGCTAGGTACCTTCTGGGACACTATGGAATGCGTCCCGCTTTATATATGATACAAACGTTGTGATCTTGAATCGCTCATGAGGAGACATGTGAGTGGGGGCGTCCTACGCAATGAGTTTGCATCAGACCGGACCGTTAAATGGTCATTATTTCTTTATAACACGGTTTTCTAAAAATACTGACTAATTTCAAACTGATGACCTAGGTAACTCGATCTTAATCTTGAGCTAACTATGAACTTCTGTTTATTCGGG
>JAOANK020851808.1:0-10130 GCA_026257165.2 Telfairia occidentalis | reverse complement strand
TCAACATTCATTAACTGTCGGTCACTCCACTAAAGACCGACAACTGCACTCTTCGCACTGTAGATATATTTCTGTGTTCATGGATTTAACCAACCTACAGTAAGTCGACCCTTCACTATTGCTCGTAGTCACAGCTGGGTCAAAATTACCGTTTTACCCCTGTGCTACTTCTAACTCCTTAATTACCACCGATACCTCTAATGAACAATATAGTCATAGTCCAACTATGAGCTAGACCCCTCTATTGCCAGTGAGAGCGTGAGACGCCTCATCGTTCAAGTCCAGGTATCAAGTCTTAAGGGAGCAATTATAAATAAGTGAATTTCAATCTTGTACAGTTTAGTTCCTAACTCCCTGTTGAAATAAATCCCCAAAAAGGTAGGCGTATTGAGTCGGCGTATCCGGCCACTCTCACCCATACTAATCAAAGGATCTCCTTCACATGCAGGAGTTCACAACTGACTTAGGATTTAGGTCGAGTCACCTATCATCATCCTAGTGAAGTGTAGGCCTCTCTTAGCAATGGTGTTATACTGAGAAACGAATCATTTTGCAGTCTCGTCTTATACATGTCTCGCATATATAGGATATCTCTACTCATATGTCTCCACATGAACATTTAGGATCGAAACGTTTGTGACACTTTACAACACTTGTAACAATCACAAAGTTGGCTGTATTCGTAGTGTCACTAGGATAAGGCACCCAACCTTATCCATGTACTACAGACTATTTAGGTTATTCCTTAAACATGATCCGTCTGTATGTCTCCACATACCTGTTTAAGTTTCTCATAGAATAACCTTGGATCTTAGTTTATTGGATTGAGTTTATGCACACTAAATGTCGAATAAAATAACTCTTATTTTATTAAATATATAATTTGTGTAAAATTACAAGACCACGAAGGTTTAGGACATCAACCCCAACATCAAGAAATACAACATCTCCGCTTTGAATTAATTTTCTTCCAACTAGATCCTACAAACAATAACCAAACTCATCATATCTGTAACCTATAAATATACATTATTTGGTCTTGTTATCAAGCTTTGACCTTTCATCTTTATGAGTATGAACAAATGTCTTACATCCAAAAACCTTCAAGTAGTCAGAAGAAGAATACCTTCCTGTCCAAACCTTATGTGGCATATCATATTTCAAAGAAATGGTAGGATAAAGGTTTATCAAGTCCACTGTTATTTTCACTGCTTCACCCAAAATAACTCGACAGTTTTGCATTCGACAACATGCATCTGGCTCTTTCTGCAATGGTTCAATTTGTTCAGCCACACCATTATGCTGAGGAGTCTTGGGAACTATCATCTTATGTCTGATCCCATGCTTTTTACAATGCTCATCAAAAGAACCTCTATACTCATAGCCATTGTCCGTTCTAATTCATTTTAATTGTCTTCCCATCTCTCCCTCTACTTTAACCTGAAACTCTTTAAACACATATACGACTTGGTCTTTTGATTTTAGAGTACAAACTCATACCTTTCTAGAGTGATCATCGATGAATGTGACAAAGTACAACACAACACCAAGAGATTTCTCTCTCATAAGACCACAAACATTGGAATACATGATATTCAAAACATTGAAACTTCTATGTGCATGAGTTTTAAATGATATTCTATGTTGTTTACCAGGTAGATAACGTGAACGCATTTTCAGAGACATACCTTTTGCTTGTGGTATGAATCATTTCTTCCCAAGAATGTCTAATTCTTCTCTGACTCATATTACCAAGTCATTTATGTCAAAGTTCCATCAATGACTCATTTTCTATAGCATTTATGGGGCGTTTTGCAAGCTTTCCAGTCATCACATATATTTTAGAATTTTTATTTGCTCTGGCTACTACCAACGAGCCTCTGGTAAGTTTCCATTGATTATCTTCAAAGTGACTATGATGGCCATCATCATCAAGCTGCCCTGTGGAAATGCGATTCAACCGCATATCTGGAACATGTCTAATATTTTTAAGAACTAGATTGCAGCCATTGTTGGTTTCCAAGCACACATCTCCAATACCTATGATTTTTAATGTATGATCATTTCTCATCTTCACTATTCCAAAGTCACCAGACTTGTAGGATGAGAATAATTGACGCTTGGAGTTAACATGGATTGTTGCACCACTATCTACTACCCAATCAGTATCTTGACATATAAAATTAACTACATTTTCCTCATAAACAATTAATACATCACCATTTATGGCTACTGCAGTATCTTTTCCTTTATTTCCTTTCTCATTTTTTTCTTTGTTTTGTTCTCTCTTCCATTTTCTACAATGGATCTTCTTGTGACTCATCTTCTTGCAATGTAAACATTGAACCTCTCTATTTGGTCTACTTCCAGATCTTTCTCTATTATTTTGATTTCTATTGTGACTTTGAATTTTCACTCGGTTTACTATGAATAGAGCTTTTGATTGGCTTTATGAAGGATTCGATAGTTTTCTTCTTACCTCTTTATTCAAAAGACTACTCTTGGCAATGCTCATAATGAGTTTTCCATCTGGCAAGCAATTACTCAAAGACACCACCCATGTCTCATAACTATCTGGTAATGAACTTAGGAGTAACAATGCTTGAAGTTCATCTCCCAAGTTCATCTACATATTTGATAGCTGATCAACAATACTTTTCATTTCATTCAAATGCTCTGCAATTGCAGTCCCTTCTTTGTATTTCAAATTTACTAGCTTTCGTATCAAGAAAGCTTTGTAACCAACATTCTTTCTTTCATATAAATCCTCCAACTTTTTACATAAAGAGCGTGCCAAAATTTCCTTTGCAATGTTTTAATATACGCTATCATCAATCCACTGGTGTATAAATCCCACAACTTGCCTATTCAAGAGTTCTCAATCCTCATTGAACATAATTTTCGACTTACCCGACTCTCCCTTAATAGGAGCATGAAATTTTTTGCTATAAAGTAAGTATTCCATTTTTCCCTTCCATGGTTGCCAATTTGTTCCATTCAAATTGACAATCCAACTTGTGTTTACTTCCATGACTATACACTAAAAAGAATTAACCCACCAACTAAACTAGCAAAATCAACTCTAATTTAGTGGGCTTCCCTTCCTGACACTAATCCAACGCTCTGATACCATTGGTTGGGATTTTTAATGTGTAGTCGACCTGATTTAAATAAAAATATAGAACACAAGTGCAAAAAAAATAACAACACCAAGATTTACGTGAAAAATCCCTCGATGTGAGGGAAAAAACTACGGGACAGCTCCAAAAATATTCCACTGTAAATATAATGAGTTACAAAGTTTTCTTCCCCAATTACAACTAGAGGATACAACAACTATCAGCAAAACTAACTGGTACATCAAATTTTCATCATCTACAAAAGATGGAATATAGAAGCAAGGAGAGATCTCACTAGCGTGGATGACTTAGAGAAACCACAATAGAAAGAGAAAGGATCGATTCGACAATGAACTAGGCAAAAAAAACGGCATTTCTTCCTTCTTCCTCTCTCACAAATTCTCTCACTTGCTTCCTATGCTCTTCTTTTTCTCACTCCTCAAGAACCTAAAAATGGGGCTTTTAAAAAAACTCTTTCTCTGGCCGATTAAGCTTGCTAAACAAGTTATAAAAACCAACCGTTTGTGAAATGGCCCAATTGTGGGCCTTTTGAGTTGGGCTCTTGCTTTGTCGGGACACAGCAGATAGCAATAGGCAATGTTGAGCTTTTTACGCATGAAAATTATAAATTTAGCTCATTTGTAATTATGTTTAGACGAAGACAAACTTCTATACCTTGTTCCATTTTTTTTACCTCTAACAAGCTTTTGATAAGGCATTTAAATGAAACCCAGAAACATAAACAAACAAGGATTGCAGTTAATTCAATCTGGTTTTGTGTTACTTTTGTTGGAAATTTTATTTAAAACAATGTGAATGGTGAAGTTCTGAAGGATGGTTTCACTTTGGGCACATGATGAAAAAGTAAGCCAAAGTATGAATGTAAATAGTTAGTTGATATTATAGGTTCTAGATTTTTTTATTATTATTTGAGGTTATATATTGTGGAACCTTTGTTCTTAAGATACATATTATGTATGAATATTGTCAACTGATGGTATAAATTATAGATTAGATTAAGATTTTATGTTCTTTGTTATGAGATTGAGATTGAGATACAATGTTACACATAGACTATGTATGTATCAAATAGATATACCTCTTATGTATATATGTCCAGAAGTCTCTAGATTATATTTTTAAAAAAATCGATTGACAACTGTAATTTAGCTTAATAGAGTGGGTAGTTCAGTGGTATGCAAAAATTACTCACAGTCTCAATATATATACCTCTCTCTTTTATATATCATTTAAATCAATCTCTTAAATAACATTATTTAAATAATTTAAGCAAATTGAATATATGGTGTATGTATTTGTATTTATACTTAAGGTAAGAATACTATAATATGGGGTACATATTATAATATACATGAAAGCAAATACATACTAGCAAATATATATGTATATATGAGGAATGTATATCTCATATACATAAAAATAGTGAGTTATGCATCAAATATAAATATGGGGTATATAATATATAAGGTTTTGACAGTAAGTAAATACAACGTATTTATTAGGTACCCAAGTTCACATGTAAATACAAGTATATATGATCCACATAAATATTAAGTATAAATAGTGATATATGCATACAAATATGGGTATATATAATATATAAGGTTTGGCAGTAAGCAAAAACCAGATATTTATTAGGTACACAAGTTCATATGTAAATACAAGTATATATGATTCACTTAAATATTAAATATAAATAGTGATGTATGCATATAAATATGTGTTATATATAATGCATAATGTTTTGGTTGTAAGCAAAACTAGGTATTTATTAGGTACACAAGTTCAAATGTAAATATGAGGTATATATGAATAATATATAATTTCGTGGTATATACCTTGAGAAATATAAGGTTTTGTCCGAATACACAATGAATGCATACTTGGTATACATTAAATATTCATGTTCGATGCGTAGTGAAATTAATGTGTATAACATTTAGGTGGACATATAGACTGTATGATGCATGTGCAAAGGTCCTTGCAAGCTGTTAGCAAAGCAAGCCTCCACGACCAAGGCACCAAAGTTCAACCCAAGGCAAACGTCCCAAGAACCTTAGTGGACTCGGTGCTAGGAACCTCTTGGTTATTTGAACCCCCTAGACAACAAAGACACTAAAATCCAAAGTTAATTTAACAAACCCAAAGGCAATGTTAGAATTGGTTTACCTTTCGTAGTCAAGACAAAGAAGAAATGTACTTGAATGCACATGCACTATTCACAAGCTTCTTGATTTCTCAAAAAACACTCCACAAGTTTGATGACTAGACATACTTGAATGCTTCTCTACTTCTCTAAGCAACGTACGAGAGAAGATGAGTGGGGTTCAATTGCTTTCGCAACTTGATAATTCCTTTAAAAACAAGAATTTAAAATTTCATTCAACTCAAAATTCTTACCTTCACTATTGAAATACGTGGGGTGTTTGGCATTCTATAAAAGCCAAAGATTCAAAAATAGGAAAGAGACACATAAGGAATCTATTCCTAAATACTTGTGAAGTCAAATAAAATCCCAAAATAAATAGGGATAAAATTAATTATTTTCCTAATCTAGAAAATGTAATAAAATCTATGAAATTTTATTCTACAAAAAAAAAAAACAAATGAAGTCCAAATAAGAAAAATATTTCCTTAAATAAATTGGTCTTGTGCGACAAGTTGCAGAAGGCGCGCATGGGGGCGCGAGTGCAGGCAAAGTGAGTCTTATGAGGTTTTTCATGCAGCTAGAGGTGGTGGCACGCGCGCAGAGCGATGGCGTACTTGTGGGGCACACAAGCATGGGCGCTAGCGATGGTAGGGGTGCACGCATTGGCGTATGCGTTGGCGTGGGAGCGCAATGACGGTTGAAGGGGCGCTCTACTGTAGGGTAGGCATGGCGTAGAGGAACGCTGTGAGGTTAGCATGGGCACATTCGCAGGCAATTTAGAGGTTCTTGTGGGCGTGCCTACAATTGATGACAGGGTTGGGCGCGTGCGTGGGCTGTATGTTGAGGAGCTCAGTTGCCAACATTAGGGCAGTGTCATAGGTGCCTGGTGCAGTTGGGGCATTTTCTTAGCAAAAATTAGAATGATTTCCTCCTTCTTTGAGCTTTCTTGTACTTCAATGCCTCGTGAGCTTCCCTCAAAAATCTCTACTTGGCCTTGGTTTAACTCAATGGATTTGAGGACTATCATGATCACATCACTATATGAATTTAAAACATAATACAACTATAAAAATTAATTTCAAACCAGAATTGTGCGTGATTTTCAAATGGGATGTTTGATAAAAACTTGAAATTAATTGTATGAAAATAGCATGGAAAATTCCAAACATGGATGCTGGATGAAAACCATAGAAAAAAAAACTAAAATTAATCATGGATGCTTGATGAAAACTTGAAATTAATGATGGGGCAATAGCAAAAAAATTTGGAAGAATTTCCAGACATGGATGCTTGATAGAAACTTGAAATTAATCGTGGGGCAGTAATAGAGAAATTTCCAAACATGGTTTGATGAATTCAATCGTGAAATTCATATATTTAATAAATGAATTAAAAGATTATCATAAATGTAGAAGTTCAAACTGAATATAAAATAATTATTTAGATAGACTGTCATAAATATAGGAGTTTAAATTGAATATAAAATAATATATTTAGATAGATTGCCATATATATAAGAGTTTAAATTGAATTCCTTAAATACTGCGCATTTATGTTTTTTTAAAAAAAAGATGAAAACATGACTTCAATTGTGGTGAGAAGCTTGCTGTGATCCGATCAATTGAAAAGCTTGCTGTGATCGATGGAAATCGCAAGGGGGAACATATTGCAGTAACAAGCGGCAACGTTTTTCCAATGGTAACATCAGCAACAACTATTTACAGGAAAAAAACTTATTCTTTTACAGAATTAATCATTCAATTAATTAAGCAAATCTTTAATGAATCTAATTAATAATGCTAAAATATTCAATGCTAATGAAGATTCCAAATTTGAAATCAAAACAATTAATGATTGATTAAAAGATTGAAATAAATGTGAAGATCTAAATTGAATCTAAATTGAAAAAAATATATATAAATAAGGGCATTTTGGAAAGGAAAAAGGCTACTGAAAATTTAGAAAATTAAATGTCTAAATATATCTCATAATTTAATTTTGTGAAATTGGGTTTCTAAAATTATCCTTGGAGCACCTCTTCTGTATATTTATTTGTATATCAAAATATTGTATCTTTATGAATATCTATTTTTTTAAAACAAAAGATACCTTATTAAAGAATGTTAAATTGAAAATAAAAAACTAAATTTATCAAGTAACAATCTTATTACAAAGTAAAATCTTTTAAACATGTCTTTTTTAAAAAAAAAATTAGATGAATTAGCATAAAACATTAAAGATTAGGTAATATTAAAAATTATTTTGTATTACCAAACTATAATAAACTATTAAAATTTTTTGTTATATATATTTTTTTTGAAATGTTTGTTAAAAATTTGAGCTATAGAGATAAATGTTAGAAAGAGAAAAATGTGTAAATATATGGAAATAAAAGTTTTAAGAGACAAAGATAAATTTTTGTAAGGAAAAAAGTTAAAGAGAGAAAAAAAAGATTTAGATTGAATAAAAGTTAAAGAGTGTGAGATATATTAGATAGATTATATTAACAAGAGATAAAGAAAGTAGAAACCAAAAAATTTATTAAACAAAAAAATATTTATTAGAAAGAGAAAGAAAGTTACACTGATAGAAAATTTAGAGAACAAAAAATTAGACAAAGAAAAGTTAGAAATATTTTTGTTAGTTAGAGTCTTAATAAATTAAAAAGAACATAAATATAAAGAAAGAAGTTTTAGATAAAAATATTGTAACATCCCTTAATTTAATTAGTTTATATTATGAGTTGTTGAATTATGTAATTAAGGGACTATTTTTTAATTATTTATGTGTGTTGGAGGGGGAATTAATAATTGGTGTTTAGTTGGGTGATTTTATTAAGTGAAACTGGGAAAAATTAAATAATGACAATTTTGTAAATCTAGGGACTTAGGGTTAGGGTTGAAGGGTTGAGGTGAACCCTATAAAGTATATCCTTAGAAACCTTGCCACTGAACCTTTTTCCTATTCCAAAAAGAAAAACGCCATCTTCAATTTTCCCCTCTTTTTCCTTCCTTTTTCACACCAAAATCACCTCTCCTCCTCGAAAATTTTCTTCCTTTCACAAGCATCTTCCTCCTTCATGTTCACCTCTCTTCCAAATGGCAATAGCAGGCGACAGTAGCAGCAGCAGCAGCGGCGGGTGGCTGGCAAGGTATTTTCCTTCTTTTTGGTTTTTCCTAACCTTCATCCCTTTGTTTGGGTTCAAATTTTGAGGACAACTTCCTTATCACCTCCTCATATTTCATTCAGAACAGGTAAGACATATAAGTCCTCGAACTCCGTATTTTCCCAAGTTTTCCCGCTTTAAATAAGGTTTTTCTCATTTTCTCTACCATTAAGGAAGCAATTTTGGTGAAACGAAAGGTATCTATGCATTAGTGGAAGTAGAATCACGATTGAAGACGAGGTAAGGCAGCACGCGCGGTGAGAAGACACTGTGCCGGCGGCGCGTGTCCCACACACCCCAAACTTGTGGCTGCTAGTGGCGGCGCATGGCTGCTCATCCATTCAAGTCGTTGGACTCTTGAAGGTGTGTAGATTTCGAAAATGGTCCTTGTTCACCCATTCGAGGCGGCGCGTGGAATGTAGCTATCTAGAGACGGTGGTGTTTCCTTATGTTGGTTGTCCCTCGAAAACCCTAGTTTTCCTTTTGAATTTTAGAATTTATTGAAATGTAGAAAGTGAATTAGGGTATTTTGGAAATTTGGACCTAGGTTGCTTAACGAATCGAGCACCGAACCACTTGTTGGTTTTCTTGAGAATCGAGGTAAGTGACTTGAGAATGTGATGAAGATAGACTAGCATATTGAACATGTTGTTTGGTTGATTGCTTATGTGAATGTTATATGTTATGGACTTCAATCATATGTGGATTATGGATGCTAGAGGCATTATTGGAATAATGTATGTTGGATGCCTTGAGGCTTCAAATTATATGTATGTGTTTGGTACCTATGCATAGTTATGGATTGTGTGTTGTATGTTTATATGTTGAAGCTATATCATCTCTGCTTAGTGCTATGATGAGGACCTCCATGAGATGTATTCTCCACTTTGTGTTGTTGTGTGCTCTAAGGTTCTCCATGAGATTTTGTATCTTTGCTTAATGCTGAAGTGAGAACTTCCATGAGATGCATTCTCCGCTTTGTGTTGCTGTGTGCTTTGAGGTGCCTCGATATGGTATATTCCTGTGAGAGATAGGGAGTAGTTCCCATATGAGATGCATGACTGTTTGCGTTTGCATGTTCGACCCAGGGGTTGGAGTTACTTAGTGGGTATATTTTATATACTCAATCTTTTCCTTTTATTTTTTGTAGGTAAGAGCAAGGACTACTTGGGTGGATGACGAGGAGCGGTCGCGTAGAGGTTATGCTCCTACGTTTCGGTATTCCGCATGTCTACTTAGGAGTTACATAGTTTTGAATGTTTTGAAACTCAATGTCATACTTTTGAACTATCTTTAGTGTTCTTTTTCAATTGCTTTAAAATTAGGGATCCCATCATGTTTTCAATTGTGTTTTTGGAACATTCGTTATTTTTGCATTTATGCAAATTGGCTTTCATGTTTGAGAAAGTCTTATAACTTCTGCATGCACACTAGTAGCGACCCTAGGTGGTCTAAGTTTAGAAGTCGGGCTGTGAAAAATACATTAGAGATAGAAATAAGTTTAAAGAAAGTAAATTTTACAAGAGAAAAGTTTAAGAAAAATATAAAATATTTAAAGAGAGTAAAGTGAGAGAGATGTATTAGAAAAAAAGGATTTTTTGTTTATTTATAATTTAAAAAACAATTTTGGAAATAGAAAATGAAAGTTTTGTTTAAAAATAGAAAAGAAATATAA
>JAOANK020851798.1:0-10130 GCA_026257165.2 Telfairia occidentalis | reverse complement strand
GGGGACTCCATGGGGAGCTTCCTCTCCTTCTGAAACACCGTGCTCCAAGTCGTGCTCTCGGTTCTCCAAATGGCCTCCTCGTTTTGGGAATGAAAAATTAACTTATAAGGAGGTTACTACCTGCAGCGTTGAGACGCCATAAGTCGGCGTCTCAACGTTGCCTCATGCACGGTCAAAGGCATGCGTCACAGCTAAAATTTAGTGCGACAAAAGATGACACCGTTGAGACACTGAAAGATAGCGTCTCAATGCTGGTGGGCTGCAGCAGAATAGGCCCGCGTGCACTGGCGCGCGCATGTGGGCGTGCAGCGTCTAGGGTCGTGTCGCAACGCTGGAGCGTTGCGAGCGCGCATGGGCAAGCAAGGAGCGCGGTTGTACGTGAATTGCTATGGCGTCTCGACGCCATTGAGCAGCATTTCGACGCTGTTGATCGAATTTCCAAAAATTCAGCATATTGGAGCATCTCAACGCCATGGTCATGCATCTCAATGTTGCCTCCTCGGGTCCTTTGTATTTTTGGCCTCCTCTCTTCTTTCCTTGGCCAAAATTGGTCTTTTTAAGCTTGATTTTTTACCCGAACGACCCCAAAATTATATTTTCTTCTAATTAAGCTCAGTACCTACAAATTAACATAAAAACACGTGAAAGCACTTAAATTATCGAACAAAACTAGCTAGAACTAAGCCTAAGGATAACACATTTTCGTGTGCTATCAGTGAACATGCCTTTATACAATCAAAACAATACCTTAGCTCTACACCCTTTCTATCCAAGCCTAACAATGGAGAAGAGTTATTCTTGTACCTCGTTGTTTCAGACATAGTGATAAGCTTAGTTTTGGTGAGACATCATAAAGAAGCTCAACTACTTATGTATTACATTAGCAAGGCAATGGCGGACGCGGAAACAAGATATCCTCAAATGGAAAAACTAGCTTTGGCATTGGTTGCCTCTGCCAGAAAGCTAAGGCCATATTTCTAGGCGCATACGGTGATTGTACTAACAAGTTATCCGTTGAGACAAGTTTTGCAAAAGCCAGTAGTTTCGGGACGACTGATGAAATGAGCGGTAGAGCTTAGTGAGTATGATATTCAATATCAACCAAGAACCGCAATGGAGGGGTAGAAGGTCCGCTACCTTCTCTTAGTTTAGGAGGGCCATATTTTGACTTGCACATGACCAAAAAACGTGGAGAACCACCTTAGGCTGATGGTACGTTTTGGACACTCTATGTCGATGGCTCTTCTAATCTCAAGGGGTGAGGAGCTAGGCTCATCTTGGTCTCTCTAGAAGGATGCCACCTGGAGTATGCACTGAGGTTTGGTTTTAAAGCTTCCAACAATGAAGCAGAATATGAAGCCCTCTTAGCGGGAATCAGACAAGCATAAAAGGTGGGCATAACTGACCTTATTATCTTGAGTGACTCGCAGTTGGTAGTCAACAAAATTCGAGAGGAGTATCAGACCAAAGGAGAAAAGATGATGACATACCTAAACAAAGTGAAAACGTTACTCAACGATTTCTCCCAATGGTAGATACTGCAGATCCCACATTCGCAAAATGTCAATGCAGACTCCTTAGCTCGACTTGCATCGCATATGGAACTAAGCTAAGTCTAAGAGTGTCGGTAGAATTCCTCCCCCAGTCAAGTTTGGATGCTATGAATACTAAAGAAATCTTAGAGATCACAGATGAGCCAACCTGGATAGATCCCATTTTTAAGTTTTTAATGCACCAAGAACTGCCAATAGATAAGATTAAGGCCAAGAGGCTTCGAAGATGGGCATCACATTACACCCTCATCAACGGGAAATTGTACAAATGAGGTTATTCAACACTACTACTTAAATGTCTAATGTCAGCCAAGGCTGATTATGTGATGAGGAAAATTCATGAAGGCATATGTAGAAATCATTTCGGTGCACGGTCGTTAGCACACAAAGTAGTTAAGCATGGATATTATTGGCCCACCCTACACGATGATAATAAGAAATTCACTAGGCGATGTGATCGATGTCAGAGATACGTCCCAATACCTAGAAAACCAGCCGAACCACTTACCCATATGATAAATCCTTGACTGTTTGCGCAATGAGACATCGATCTCATCGGACCTCTCCCTCTAAGGAAGGGCCAGACCAAGTTTGCGATCCTGGCTGTCGACTACTTTACCAAATGGATAGAGGCTGCAACCCTTGCCATGATTACTGAACAAAAGATCACAGATTTTTGTTGGAAAAATATTGTTTGTCGATTCGAAATTACAAATGCCATTATTACGAATAATGAGCGACAATTCGATAACCTGAAGTTCAACACATTTTGCAGCCAACTGGGAATTAAGTACCTAACCTCATCACTAGTGCACCCCCAAGCCAATGGGCAAGTAGAAGCAATTAACAAAATAATTAAGCAAATCTTAAAGACAAAGTTAGAAGGACTGAAGGGGAATTGGGCTGAAGAGCTTTCTCAAGTACTTTGGGCTTATAGAACTACAACGCGAACCTCTACGGGGGAAACTCCATTCTCTCTCGCTTTTGGCACAAAAGCCGTAATACTGGTAGAAGTTGGGCTTCCTTCACCATGGGTGGAGTATTTTGACCCGGCTAATAATGAACAACTGCGACTCAATTTGGATCTACTAGAGAATAAGTGACACAAGGCTCACCTGCGAATCGTGGAACATAAATGATAAGTGTTGCGATATTACAATGCCTGGGTAAAACCCCAGAGCTTCCAAATTCACGATCTAGTACTCAGACGAGTGCTACCAAACACCAAAGAAATAAATAGTAGAGTGTTCGACCCCACTTGGGAGGGTCCATACCAAATTACTGATGTAATTCGATCAGGAACATATCAACTGCAAATCCGGATAGACGAACATTACCTCACCCATGGAATGTAGAACATCTGAAACACTACTACCAGTAATAGTTAGGCCTTAAGTAGAGCTGTCTAGCATTCCTACTTGAGTGAGGGCATGATGTATGAGTAACTATATAAATGTTGAGAATTTCTTCAATTTTTGACAATTTTCTTGAATTTTCTTTTACTAGAACATCTAGACTTCGTCCCAGTTGAAACAATTTTGAACGAAGTGAAGTCTAGTAAACACTCTAAGGTTAAAGATTAACCACCGAGGGGATACCAACAATAAGGATACCTCGTAGAAAAACATTCAAACAAAGCTCAAAAGCAGAAATGAAATGAGTATCTTTATATATAGATGTAAAAAAACATCATCCAATCCACAAAGTAGAACATCATGCCATGTCTCAAATTAATACAAAAGCTAGCAAAAGAGAGGAAGGTCACTCATAGGTAGTGTCATCAACGTCCTTTACAATAAAATCATTGAGAGGGTCCTCGATTGCACCGCTCACCTCTGAGGGATTTTGGGCAGATCTCCTCCATTCATTCTCATGTGCCTCTCATATGAAAGAAGTGTCGAAATCTAGAAAGCGGGAGTGGATAGTCTCGCACAAGAAGTCAACTTCGAACCCCATAACCTATTTCTCCAAACCATCGAAGTAAAAAGACTCTCGGTGTGTTTCCTCAGCTTCCACTCTTTGAGATTTTGACTCCTTTCGATAGAGGGCCAACTGGCCGACAACCTGCTTGAGCTCCAAGGCGCTAGTATGCTATAACTCGTGCTGATAACTGAAGTTCCCTGTTCCTCCTAAGAGCCGACACATTAAGCACTGCCCTA
Organism: Telfairia occidentalis; assembly: GCA_026257165.2. Classification (NCBI taxonomy): domain Eukaryota; kingdom Viridiplantae; phylum Streptophyta; class Magnoliopsida; order Cucurbitales; family Cucurbitaceae; genus Telfairia; species Telfairia occidentalis. The sequence continues at coordinate 6,418 of JAOANK020851798.1, read as the reverse complement.
GCCTAATGAAGGTAAAAAGCTATTTAGTTAGTTAGCTATTCCAAGGAAAGAGGAAACTAATTCAGAAGGAAGGATGGATGATGACCGTGTGGAAATCCTGAATAGATCTTTCAAAAGGAATAACGAAATCTACAACCATACTGCCATGAAGATCGATGATATTAAAATCAGACATTGAAATTTCAAAGAACTCAGATGATTTTGGAGGTCCTCAACAGAGAAGGCAGAACTTTATGGTCCTCTAAAGGGAAAAGGCGCAGATAGCTGACGAGTCATCGATAATGAGAGAACAACAGACGAAAAGCCCTGCAAGGAATCTAAGGTTGTCTCACTCGCAGTAGTTGGTGACCTCACCCTTCTTCGCAAACTCGAGTCCACCTTTGGATTAACATGGGTAGAGATGGGAGGAGCATTCATATCACTGGCAGTGGAAAGACGACTACGTTTGGCTGGGGTCAACCGAGGAGGCATAGCTGAAAATTCAAGAAAGTAATTAGATTATATGGGGGAAGAAAATATGTCAAAAGTATTAGTTGAGGGAGTATGTATACGCTCAGTAGAGCAGGTCGCAAGCCTAGTCTCGAGAAGATAACGTTCGTTAATAATAAGGGAACATTGACGTTGGTCTTTGAGTAGAGACATTAGATGTTTAGCAATGCTAACAGTCCTGGGTAGCAACTCTGGCTTGCGACGATCTAAAAAAAAAAAAAGATCTGTTGGTGAGCAGATCTACCGCCAGTAAGGGCAGATCTACCAGCGAGTAGATTTGCCCGCTAAAAAAGAAAAAAATAACAGATCTGCCGCCGATAAAGGGTGTTGGTGGCAAAATAGGAAAAAAGATATATATATATAGAGAGAAGAAAAAGTCAAAGAGGGCCCCTCCGAATGACATGGAAGAATATTAGAACTGTGTGTGGTCAAGTTGAAGGGTGAAGAAGAGCTAAAACGATTACAATAATTTATAGAGCCCAAATTTCAAACCAAAAAATAAAAAGATAGAGAGAGAGAGAAAAAAAAGAAAGAAAGAGAAGAGCTTACCGTGATAAAAAGGGACGAGTAGAAAAGTGAAAAAAAAATGAAATCTCTTCTCCTCCTTTTATACCTTCAAACAAACCCAACACTTGTCAACATAGACAAGGCATGGGTTTTTCTTCATTTCCATGTGTCTTTCCTTTTTTCTAATTATTATTTTCCTTTATTTTATTTTCTTCTTTTTGATTAATTTCTCCATTTCTCCAAAATCCTATTCTTTTTTAGATTAGTCAAATCTTCTTTCATTTTTTGTTATTTATTTCTTCTTCCAAGTTGCAATTCATTTATTAAACCATTCTCAGATTCCTAAAGTCAACATATCGTTAATCCAAGAGTGAGGGCTGCTGTTATAAGAAAAATTAGCTCTACTCAAAGAATGAGCTAAATGCAGTGTAGTATTCACATCATATCAACCAAGTGTGATAATGCAAGAACAACACCTTAAAAAAAAAACACAAGTCATGAAAATTAGAAAGGTGATCAAAGACGATGACACGAGACCACCTCTAAGATGAGTGGCATATTTGAGTTGGGCTCATCAGACCAGTCGATGGACAAGTGAATGTATTCTAAAGTCCGCCACGACGAGTCAACATCAAGGTGGCTCATGAGCTACCAAGTTGGTTATGTAAAGCGACATGTGGCGTTCCAAGACCCAGACGAGAGGGTTTCGCCATGAATAAATATCCTAGCTCTGATAGTTGGAGGTAAAGAATCGACTCCAAGAAAACACCTATTACAATTCTGATTAGTAAATCCCTAACTTAAGCATCAGAGGATATTTGGCTGGCACCACATTAGTGTCAAGTACCTCTTGCAGGAAAGCAAGTTCTTCGAGGGATTCTACTCCATCTCCCCCAACCCAACGCCAGGTTCTTCGTTTTAACTTTCTTCTTACCAAGCTTTATTTTACCAAAACACTACCCATTTTCTTTTTCGTAATATTATCTCTTCTTTAGTCTTTTTTTAATATTTGGATCTTATCCTAGATTTTATCTTTTGGATTTTTTTTTCGTAATTCTCTCTTTTTTAGATTTTTTTAAGCCAAATAATTATTTATTTCACTTCACCTCGTTATCTCCAAAAATCCATCATCCATTGCCAAAGCATCTCAATTCCCAAAAGACAGAGACAAATGGCTTTTTCTACTTCTCATTGCAAAATCATTGACTTCCATCTTCACGTTTGGACATCTCTACAAGAGGTTCAATGAGTATAGGACATGATTTTTTTGGCTTTTCTTCTTCCTCTACTTCTCATGGTCAAGTCATCGACTTCATCTCCATGCATGTTACTACTCCATCTTCAAGTTTGGGCATCTCCTCAAGAAGTACAATACCAAAAGAGGGAGGTAACATGACAAACACTCAAAAGTATTTTTTATTTTAGTAGTCTAAGCGAAAGAGAGTATTTTGACTGTGGTAGAGAGTATTTAGAAGAGGAAATTCTGTGAAATTTTTGTTATGCGAAAGAGGGAAATAACACGACAAACACTCAACACCAAAAAATATTTTTGATTTCAGTAGTCCAAGCTAAAGAGAGTGAGAGAATATTTTGGGAGTAGTAGAGAGTATTTATAGTATAGGAAAATTTTGAAAAGAGAAAGATAACGCGGCAAACATCTAACACCAAAAAGTATTTTTCATTCCAATGGTCCAACAAGAGAGTATTTAGACTATTTATAGTACTTTTGGTACAACTAAAAGAGTATTTGATGAGTATTTAGAGAGTATTTTTTTTTTTAACAAATTAAAGATTTCAATATCTACAAGGTTTGGAGAATAGTAGAGTATTTATAGAATTTTTGGAATAGCTAAAAGAGTATTTAGTGAGTATTTAGACAATATTTTTGGACAAATTAAAGATTGTTTCTATATCTACAACTTTTTGGGAATAATATAGTTGTTTCTATATCTACAACTTTTTAGGAATAATAGAGAGTATTTACTATATTTACAGTACTTTTGGAATAGCTAAAAGAGTATTTAGTGAGTGAGTACAGTGAATATTTTTAGACAAATTAAGGATTGTTTCTATGTCTCTCTAAAAGAGAGAGTGATTTTATTTTTGGATTAGTAAAGTTTTCAATATCTACAACTTTTTGAGAAGAGTAGATAGTGTGTGCACTCAACGCATCAATTTTGTATATCTTTCAAAATATTAATTATATTTTTAAAGATTTCTTTCAAAATTTTAAAATTTCAAATTTTTATATATATTTTGAATAATGATATCTTTGATTCAAATTTCTATTTTTAGTTATTTTGATTTTGATTGGGTTGTTAGAAAATTTTAAATTTTGAATATCTTATTTTTTTATTTAAATTTAAATTTTGATTTCCTATATTATTGGCTTACTTTTAAGTTTTTCTTTAATAATTTTTTTGTATCCCTAAATTATTGGTATTTTTTTTTGTTATAGTACAATTCTCCCATAAAATTGGGTTGGGATAAAATCTTCGTTGAAGGGTGATTTCGTACCAAAAAATTTAACTAAAATACTCATATTTTTAAGCTGGTCATTCTTCAAAATAAGAAATCGTTTAACCATTTTTTAAAACGACTATTTTAAATGGTCATATATGTTGTTATCCCCAATATCAACTCTTCAAAGGATGGTAGACTCTACTGTGAAGTCCATTGCAAAGATCAAAGGAGACTATCATATAGGCCAAATAACAAAATGGAAAGAAAGAGATCGAAAGGCCCAAATTGGCCAAGTACTGCTTGACTCGAGTCCAAAACCTCCAAATGAGCCAAGCCATAAGGCCCCAAATGGGGCAGAACCATGTGGTTAAGCCTAAGGATGTGCCTCCCTTGAGGGGAGTACATGGGAGGGTAACCCTTGCACTTAGCCCACATAAGGCCACACAGTCTCGGGGGCTTTAGCCAACATCTCTTAAGATCAGCCTCTCAATCATCAATGAAGTCATCATCAAGGAATGGCGGAAGAACTCGAGATTTGTAGAGGGACATGTGGACGAGACAATGCAGTGGACGATTCCCTAGCCATTCATAAGAAATCCTAGGTCAAACAATATTATAAATAAGAGGAGAAACCTCACATACAAGTAATACACAAAGACTCTAATTTTGACATGAACTATTAACAAACTTGGTCATCACTTCAGTGTCGGAGTGTTGTATGATTTAGTGATAAACCCGTGTTCATTCTTTTTTGGTTTTGCAGGCATTGATTGGAAAATTGGATAAAAAAGAACAAAAATTGAAGGGTTAAAGACTTTTGGGACGCCTTTTATTTTAATAGATTTCTAATATTTTTTGAGTAGTGAAAAGACACTACTACCCTCATTTTATAATTCCCCCTTCTTCCTCCTAAAATGAAAAAAACTCGCAAAAACACGTTCACGCATGCTTACCTCTCTTTTTTTTCTTCTTGGGTTTCCCCCTTCACTTGACCTCTCTCCTCTTGGTGACTCCAGCGAGTTGGCCATCTTTCTCTGACGAGTTCCAACAATTTACCTTTCGTCTGCTTCCTATTGTTCGGTGCTCTTATCTTTCTTCTTCTTCTTCTTCACACATTTTACATAATTATATAATTAATCTCTTGTACTTTACTTGAAGTCTTTAAATGTTTAGTTTTGACTGATAAGTTTATTTTTTTTTTATGGGTAACTTGATTTTAGTTTTACAAGTGAATGCAAGAAATTGCAAGAAAAAAAATTAATTAGTCATTTAACTTACATTTTTTTCTCTTTTACTTTATTTGAATTAATTTGAAATGTGTTTTTGCTATTGAATGCTTTTGAAGTTGTTATTTTTATAGGATTTTGGCTTTATAGGAAGTTGTGATAAGTTGAGAAAAAAAAAATAGAATGTAAAATGGTCACTTGACTTATATTTTTTTTGTTTTGATTTATTTTACTTTATTTGAAGTTATTTGGAACATGTTTTTGCTATTATATGACTTTGGAGTTGTATATTATACGAGTGATAACTTATTTTTTACTTTGCAAGTAGTGCGAGAGAAAAAAAAAATTAAATGGTCACTTGACTCATTTTTTTGTTCTTTTGATAGATTTTACTTTATTTGAAGTTATTTAGAGCATGTTTTTGCTATTATATGACTTTGGAGTTGTATTTTATACGAGTGATCGCTTATGCTTTGCAAGTAGTTGCGAGAAAAAAAAAGAATTTAAAATGGTCACTTGACTTATTTTTGTTGTTGTTGTTTTGATATATTTTAATTTATTTGAAGTTATTTGGAACATGTTTTTGCTATTATATGATTTTGAAGTTGTATTTTATACAAATGATAGCTTATTTTTTGGTTTTGCAAGTAGTTGTAAGAAAAAAAAAGAATTTAAAATAGTCACTTGACTTGTTTATATATATATTTGATATATTTTACTTTATTTGAATTTAAAATGGCTTTGCAAGTTGTTGCGAGAATTTATTTTCCTTTTGTTTTTCTTTTGATCTATTTTGCTTTATTTTTTGTAGGAATTAAAGATTTTGCGAGATTTAAAGAATGACTCCAGTTCGTCTTTTCGTTCGTTCACAGTAGAGTCTGAGACATTAAACAAACAGAGTATGAAGCAGGCTTACTGAAAGGTATTGTTGTACATAAAGAAATAACGTACAAAGACTCATTGGATGAACTATATGCCTTCACATAAGTTAACTCCAAAGAGTTTGATATGAGAATCAAGTGCATATATGAGATAAAAACTAAGAACCAAACTCCTCCATTTAAAATAAGCAATGACCGTGATTTGAATTTTTATTTTATGGGTGAAGATGTATCTCATTCGAACCTAAGAACAGAGATCGAAAATGATTTGATGGATGAATTTTGTAAGGAGAGATTGATGTTTTGTCCATAATGAAATCAAAATTAACACCAACTGAAAAACAAAATCAAAAGAAAAAAAAAATAAAGGCAAAACATCAACTTCTCGCAACTTCAAAATCTTGCTAATAATAATCAAAACATGAGCTCAAAGTGACCACAATGGAAAAATGATATTGTAATTGACTCCAAATGAAATAAAGAAGATCAAAACGAATTTAAAATATGCAAGATAAATCAATATTTATATTCTGTTTGTTTTCTTACAACTTCTCGCAACTTCAAAATCTTGTTAATAATAACCGAAACACAAGCTCAAAGTGACCTTTTGGGCAAAAGGATATTCTAATTGACTTCAAATGAAATAAAGAAAATCAAAACAAATTTTAAATATGCACGACAAATCAATATTTACATTATGTTTTTTTCTTGCAACTTCTCGCAACTTCTCGCAACTTCAAAATCTTGCTAAAAATAACCAAAACACAAGCTCAAAGTGACCTCAATGGTAAAAGGATGTTGTAATTGACTTGAAATGAAACAAAGAAGATCAAAACAAATTTAAAATACGCA
>JAOANK020851787.1:0-10130 GCA_026257165.2 Telfairia occidentalis | reverse complement strand
AGAAACTTACCAAAAAATCGGAAGGAGACGAAAGTAAATTGTTGGAACTCACTAGAGAAAGGTGGACAACTCACCGGTAGTATTCTCCTTTTGGAGATTGATCTCAGAAATACACGTTATATAAAATTTTGAAGGTGTCATTTGTGATGTTTGGAAATCAATCTTAGACTTTTCAAGAAATTTTCATTTTTAAATGGCCTTCGTGTTACTCATAATTGTTAATTCGTGTATGTTTATTTGAATGTGAATTAATATATATCATAGGACATTAAAAATAAACAAAAAATTATTTTCTTTCGAATTAATAAAATAACAGGATTTCTTTTTTAAATGAAGTTGGTTACCGTTTTAAACGAGTGTTGTAGGGTACTAATACCTTCCCTACACTCAAACGACTCCCGAGCTCAACTTGGTTTTCGTAGATTACTTTTTTTTATTTATTTTAATATTTTTGAGTGACCAATCACACTCTCAAATTTGACTGGTGGCGACTCCAAACTTTCTCTCGAAAAAAGAACCTTAGGGGAGGGACGTCGGTCGTTCTGTGTCGCAAGGACGTTGCGACAGCTTAGCGACTCCACTGGAGATAAATTAAGAGGGTCAAGCCATTTTCCTTTTTGAAAAAAAATCATGTTACTGCTTTATTTTTTTTTTTTTCTGTCTCTCAAATTCTTTTGTCGTAATTATTCTCTATATTATGATTAGTTGTATTTTTACGACATTATCATGTATCCACACACAATTACGGCTACATACTTGAGCTATATCTCTTAGGATTAGAATCGACGATGTAGTAGTGTCGACCTTTGAGGGGTTATAATTGCCCCCGTGCAGGCACACAAAAATTCTCACTCAAATTAATTTCCTTGTGATTTATAACATTGAAGTTAGTTTGTGGGTCTTGACCATAAGAATTTAGAATAGACCATGAGGGCGTAGAGTACCACATGTTTGTTCATTTCATTATCATGTATTATTCATTTTTCTCTTTTCTTCCTACACTTTTGCATTTTTCTCAAAATTTTTTCTCACAAACTTGTCATAAGGTTTTCAGCCTAAATAAAATTTCCACTCATGTTTTCTTTCATTAACTAAACTTTCTTTTTCATTTTATTTCTTTTCTCTTTAAAACTTCTTTTTTTCTATCTCATTATCAAGTTAAGTGTCAAAATTCTATCTTTTAGGAGTGATATTAGGATAAAGTAGTGTTGACCTTCGAGGAAGTTATAAATGCTCTCGTGTAGGCATACAAAAATTCCATCCATGTTTGGAAATCTCTCCTAAATAGAATTAGAGCTTTCCTAATTTCATTCACATATGACTTAGTATCATGTACCATTTAGGGTGAAGTAGTGTTGACTTTCAAAGGGATTATTAAATACCTCATGTAGGCATGCAAAACACTTGCATGTACATTCTTTTACCACATAGTCAATGACAAACTTTTTCTTTATAAAAGGTAAAAACGAACGCTAATGTGCCCATCACGTCAATACAATCATCACCTATGCAATGTGATAACTACGACACTATAAACGCAATAGAAATTTAGAGATTGTACATCTACCGCTACTACGACCCCATCAACCTATCAAGTCCATCTTGTTTACAACAGTTTAGAGCAGCTAAAACAGATTTGGGAAGGTTTGACTCCAGAGCGAAGACTCGAGTTTTTAAATAGATACATATATGGCTGATCTAATGTATGTTTGCGTCAATCCTTTTGCCGTTCAAGCTTTGGTAGATTTTTAGGATCCAACCAAAAAATGTTTCACATTTCAAACGATGGATTTATCACCCACACTTGAAGAATATCATGAGATGCTCGACATTTTGAAAAAAGTGGGAGGGAAAGTATACTACTTTAATCCCAAGCTCGCCATCAAAAGGGCCTTGTCCAAATTTCTCATCAAAACTCACGTCGCTGATATACAAAAGATTTCAAAGATAAAAGGGAGATACAAAGAGCATCCCACTAGATTATTTGATAGGATTCATCAAAGTCCATTTAGATGGGACAAAAGGCCTAGCATTGTTGGCATTATGCATTTATGGAACAGTATTATACCCAAGGCAAAAGGGTATGCTGATGGTCAAGTCATCAAATTGTTCTTCAATGTAGAATAGGAAGTCAACCCTATCATACCTCTTCTGGCGGAAACCTTCAGATCCCTAAACAACTATAAGACTGCCAAAGAAGGAAGATTAAGATGTTGTGTCCAACTCCTCTATATCTGGATGCACAGCCATATCAGATTCCCAGAAAATTTCAATTGCCCAAAGATAAACTTTAACGATACATGGAATGTGACGTGAAATACCATCGGTGAATTTGGCATAGCTGCTTGGAAGCCCACATACCACAAAAGAAAGGCATGGACATCATTCTTTTTGAAGATCAAATCAGAAAATATAATTTGGAAAGCTCAATGGATGCCCATGAAGACTGTGGTATACAGAATGACAATTTTTATACCATTCCTCTACTAGGTCCCTGAGGGTGTATCCAATATGCACCTTTATTAGTATCAATCCCGGTGACTCACGACCTGAAAGATCTAGAGTTTTCACATGATCATGAGAGTTCTAATGGAAAGAGGAAGTTGACAATGAACTCTTGAAAAGCTGTAAGAAGAATCAACGACAGTGATAATTATGAGGGAGCCACACATGAGTATATTCATTGGCACACAGGAAAGGTAGATGCTAACATTTCTAGTGACCCAACATCTTCAAAGAAAACAATTCCAAATAGACCAAACCAATGGTCAATAGAGCACAAAGAGGTCATCGAAAAGAACCAGACCTTAGAACAAGAAAATAAAAAGCTGCAAAGAGAAATGAGTCAATGGAGGGATCATGCAACAAAAGTCACCACAAAGCTCGAATAGGCAAAGGAAGCTCTAAGGAATCAGTCTCAGCTGAAAAAGGATTACCGATTATTGGATCATGATTTCAGACGACTGAATAAAGAAAATCATCTGATAAAAAATGAGAGAGCCTCAACTAGGGAAGCTTTTCGTCTACAAGAAGATCAAATTAAGAATTTGAATTATGAGAAAGTCTATCTTTCAGAGTTGGTCCATGAACTGAAGGAGGCCATCGACAAACGGACAATACAGATAGAAGAGTTGGAAAAACCTAACTATGACATCTGTCAAGTTCTCAATAGTCTTCATATCAGAATGAAGGAACAAACAGAGGACTATGAGATCCTAAAGAATTATGTATATTTCTTAGACTTTCAGCTCACTGCATACCAAAAGGCGACCGATGAGATAATGCAAAATTTTAAGCAGCTTGAAATAGAGCGTAATTGGATAAGGGATGACTATGAGCTCTTAAAATATGACTTTCAAGTCATCATCAGAAAGGTCGATCACAATGGACACTCTAAGAATAATGGCTAGGAGGTCTCACAGATTTGTTGAATGGGCAAGAGAATTCAGAGAAGATGTCCCACCGATGGCACCCAATGCTGAAGATATGCATAGGTTCTTAGGGATGATTTGTAAAGACCTTGGGCACTTTGGTCGTTTCCATTAATTTTTATTTTATCTCATTGTAAACAACCACATTGTATTTAGTTTTCTTCAAATATTATTGATGTTTGATTTCATTTCATTTTCGTTGAGTCCATTTTTTCTACCTTATTTATTTATTTTATTTTCTTTCTCTCTTAAAACAAACATAAAACAATAAAATAGCTTGATCACTGTGAATCCGTCTTACCCACCTTATGAGATATAGGAAAAGGATCATGGAAGAGCAGCAGCCTGAGCAGGAAAAACGTTGAAGGGTTGTGTGGGAAACTAGATGCAATTCTCTAGCACTAGAGAAAGGCAACACAATTGTAGACCCCGCTCAATCGAGCAATGCAAATAACAATCCACCTGAGATTGTTCCCCCTCTTCTTCAGCCATCAGATGAATTCATTCCACAATACACCACATACAATGCCTTATATAATATCTAAATCGAACAACATCCTTTCCCTTTCTTCAACAAAAGTGAACAAGCTCCTTTGAAAGTTTATGTCGAGCCACAGATCCCAAAAGATGACCCACTTAAGATAAACTTCACAGTTCCTAATTCAGACGATCCTAAAGTCAGAAATGAACTCACTAAAGGAGAACAAAAGACCACTAGAAATGAAACACTAGACATTCTTGAGGAAAGATTAAGAGCCATAGAAGGAATAGACATCTTTGGCATTGGCGCTACCAAGTTATGCCTGGTACCTAATGGTGTTATCCCTCCAAAATTTAAAATACAAGAGTTTGAAAAGTACGATGGAACTTCTTGCTTGAAGAATCATCTAATTATGTACTGTAGAAAGATGGCGATGTATGTTTAGAACGAGAAGTTGCTCATCCATTGTTTTTAAGATAGTCTTACTAGTCCAACATCATGCTGGTATATGTAACTGGATAGTGCTTACATATCTTCGTGGAAGAATTTGACTGATTCTTTCTTGAAGCAATACAAGCACAACATAGATATGGCTCTAGATAGGTTGGACTTACAAAGAATGGAGAAAAAGAGCACTGAAAGCTTAAAAGAATATGCTGAAAGATGGAGGGACACTACAGCTCAAGTACAACCTCCTTTGACTAACAAAGAACTATCGGTCATGTTCATCAATACACTCAAGACTCCCTTCTATGGTAGAATGATTGGAAACGTATCAACTAATTTCTCTGATATCATGACGATAGGAGAGATAATTGAATATAGGGTCAAGTATGGCAAGATAATAGATACATCAACATCTTCAACTATAAAAAAGGAAAATCCTCGAAAGAAGAAAGATGAGAGGTACAAATGGTTGGAAGAGCAGACCACCCTACGTGGAGACAACAATCGCATCCTAATAACAGGATGTCATCATACCCCCCAAATTATTACATGCCTCCATACGCATACTACCAACCTTATGTAAATAATTCATCATCACAATACCCACAGACACCTATGCAACAAGGTTACCAAGTTCAAAGGCAACCAACCACTTCTTATGCTTAGGGGCCCAACAACAGAGGAATACCGAACCAAGCTCAGTTTGATCTCATCCCGAGGACCTATATAGAGCTCCTACCTCAACTATTCTATAATAACCAATTAGCACCACTACTGATGAATCCTATACAACCACCTTATTTGAGGTGGTATGATTTGAATGCCCGCTGCAATTATCATGCGGGAGCTATTGGGCATTCGACAAAAAATTGTATTGCATTGAAACATAGGGTGCAAGCATTGGTCAAAGCAGGGAGGTTGAATTTTAAGAAAGGAAATGAGCCCGATGTCAACAACAACCCTCTGCTAAACCACTAGAACCCTCATGTGAATGCACTAGAGAAGTATGAGGTCAGTCGGAAGAAAAGCGTCACAGAAATTATGACTCCCATGGGACAACTTTTTAAGATATTGTTTGATATGAGATATATCAATACTGAGTATCTTCTCCCTTATTTCACTTATGAAGGATATGATGAAAGTTTGACCTACTTGTTCCATGCTGGGGAAAAAAACCATTCAATTCACCAATGTCATCATTTTCAAAAGAAGGTCCAGGAACTGTTGGACTCCAAGATTCTTACTATGCCCATAATCTTCTACGAGAAGGTGAAACAAATGCGGTGGAGAGACCTCCATCCAATGAAAATTCAAGTTTCTCCTTTAAGCCAAAACCTCTTACACTTTTACCAAGAAAAGCCTAATACACCTAGCTCTGCTCCAAAACTGATCACTATCCAAGTCCCAACCCCATTTGAATACAAAAGTTTAAAGGCAATACCTTGGAGTTATGAGTATAAGGTTATTGTTGGACATGAACCACTTCCTATTGATAACATCACATGAATAGGTGGTTTGACTCGAAGTGGAAGATGTTATACACCAAATGATTTATTAAAATAGAAAGGTAGAGAGAAAGGAAAAGCTAAGATCAACGAGGACATCAGTGATAAATTGTATGAGCCAATTGTGGTGAAGAATTTGGAAACTAAACAACCAGCGTCTGAGGGAGAAATTCAAGAATTTCTAAAGATGGTTAAACAAAGTGAGTATAAGATAGTCGAGTAGTTGAGTCGAACACCTGCAAGGATCTCTATATTGTCATTGATATTATTGTCAGATGCTCATTAGAAGACACTGCTAGACATTTTAAACCAAACTTATGTTTTGCAAGACATAAATGTTGATCATCTAGACAACATCATTGGGAACATAATGACATCTAGCGTCATAACTTTCATAGATGACGAGATACCGCCAAAAGGTACAAGTCACACCAAGGCCCTTCACATCTCTGTCAAATGCAAAAATATCGTTGTAGCAAAAGTTCTCATAGACAACGACTCCTCTTTGAACATAATGCCTAAATCTAAACTAGAGAGGTTCCCTGTTGACACGTCTCACATTAGTCCCAACACCATGATAGTAAGAGCTTTTGATGGAGCACACAGTGAGGTCGTCGAAGACATTGAAATTCCCATACAAATTGGCCCCTGCACCTTCAACATAACCTTTCAAGTCATGAACATTACATCTGCTTACAACTTTTTGTTGGGACGCCCATGGATACACTCAGCTGGAGTGGTCTCATCAACATTACACCAAAAGCTTAAATTCATGATTGATCGCAAATTGGTAGTCATATATGGCTAAGAAGATATCCTAGTTTTGAGACCTTCCTCAATGCCATATATTGATGTAGCCAAAGAGGCTTTTGAATCCTCATTTCAATCTCTTGGGATTTCAAATGCCACAACTCTATATGAAGCCTAGAAAACAAAGCTTAAGCCACAATTCTAAAAATTATCCTCAAGAGGAAGAAATAAGAGCTTGGATGAGTTGTTGAATATATCGAAGAACACGAAAAGATTTGGGTTGGGGTACAAGCCAAGAAAAGAGGATACGATGAGCGCCCAAGAACGTGAGAAGAAAAAGCAACGAACAATATTTGAGAATCGTGAACCTGATTATCAAATGACGCTAGGCTCCCACCTTTATGACTCTTTCAAGTTTGCCGGTGTAATTCATCCAGAAGGCCAAGATTTGACAATCATGGTAATAATCAAAGAGAAAAAGGAAGCTTATCCTCTAGTTTACTTGTACCCAGAGGACTTTGAACTCAATAATTGGACAGTCACCGAGCTACCACTATTTATTAATGAGATATCAAAGTAATTGTTCAACTTTGTTCTAGTAATTATTTTTATAATTTAGGCTTTTGTGTAAACGTTTCATTTCATATCAATAAAGAGAATTATCAATTCATTCATTTTATCTTTCTTATTTTCACTCTATTACTTTTTGCATTCTTTCGACCAAATTATTTGTCCAATTTCTCTTTCTTCCTATTCCTCATCATACCATACACCATATCATCGACTTTTTAAACAATAATACTGAGATTGAAAATGTTAATGATCTAAAATACGAATTGGATACTCCTATACACGAGGTTGGGTCCGATAAAGAAATAAATGATAATGAAGACGATCTTGAACTTACTTCAGAGTTGTTGAGAATGCTCGAGGAAAAAGAGAAAATGTTATGTCCCCATGAAGTGTTAACAGAGACAATCAACTTAGGATCCTTAATAGAGAGCAAAGAGGTTAAAATCAGTACTAACATGCCTGTGGCTAGCAGTAAAAAATTGATAAAGTTGCTTCATGAATAGGCCGATGTTTTTGCTTGGTCTTATCAAGACATGCTAGAGTTAGATACAGATATTGTAGTCCATCACTTACCACTTAAGCCTGAATGTAGGCCAGTAAGACAAAAATTACGCAAAATGAAGCCCTACATGCTAATTAAGATAAAAGAAGAAGTTTGAAAACAAATTGATGCAGGATTTTTTACAGTAACTAATTATCTTGAATGGGTAGCAAACATCGTTCCAATTTTTAAGAAAAATGGACAAGTCAGGATGTGCGTGGATTACAGGGATTTGAATTGAGCAAGTCTCAAAGACAATTTCTCACTTTCTAATATTGATGTGATAGTTGATAATACTGCTGGTTTTTCTACTTTTTCCTTCATGGATGGTGAACAAGTTATCGAAGCCCTTCAAATAAAATACCGATTCTTTAGGTTGATTTGTAGAGTTAGTGGAATCGGGTCGAGCCCCAAGGAAACTATGCAGATTTGTTTCTCAATGTTTAATCAAAGGTAAAGTAAAAATGGGGGGTTTTGTTGGTTTGAGGATTAAACTAAGTTAAATAAAATAATTAAAAGTTAAGGAAGCAAATTAAATTTATGAAAATAAATCTTACCGAATTTCCAATCCAAGGGTGAATTTCCATCCAATTGTAATTTTCGATCATAGGCTTAAATGACAACTCTAATTCCAATAACTTAGTCTAATAAACATGATAGCGTGACAGTGGTAAAATTGCAAAATTAATTGACCCGACCCAGCATTTAAATTAAATCGTATAAAACATTTTTTTTTATAATAATAAAACAAAACAAAAGGAGCCCTACACTCCCTGATGGGTTACAACACCAATGTCAGCCTCCAAAATGGAAACTAACCAAACTAGGGGGTTTAAAACCCAAATACAACGAGTTGGCTCATTTAAAGCCTAGGAAGCAAGCGTGTGTGCACTGCCATTAATATTTCTTGAAATATAATTTATTCCTTTGACCAATATAGACTCACACAAAAGCATTATTTCTTCCACTATCACCCCATCAAGATGAAAAGTGTGTTGTTTCTTCTCCAAGAGTTTCACCAAGAGCTGAGCATCAGTTTCCACCCAAAGATTTTTGCAACCTACCTTCTCTGCCATTTTCAGGTCTTGAAGAATGGCAAACATTTCTGCCTCCAAAACTTCCCTACACAGACCCATGGGTTGAGCTAACGCTACCACCATCTGTCCTTCTGGGTTTCTAATTATCGCCCCCATCCCCGATCTCTGACTTGATCTCTACCATGAAGCATCCACATTTCATTTCAGCGCACCCGCTTCAGGCTTTGACCACATAACACCTTCTCGAGCCTCTGGAGGGTTAATAAAACGTAGGGCCCTCACTCCTTCGGCATTTACAGCTTGGATCTCGGACATATAATTACTAATCCACTCGGCCTTTTGCTCTGCTTGTAACACCCTTTCTCCCCTCTTTATTGAGTTTCTGTCATTCCAGATTGCCCAAGCAGTGATGCACACCAGATGGAAGTCCTTAATATTTAAACATTCAGATAACATAATCAACTTCTCAGGTAGGAGAAAACTATCAGTTATGTTGTCCATCTTATCTGGAAGCACCAACCCCCAGATTTGTTTTGCTCTCTTGCAACTAAAAATGGTATGCTCTGCCGTCTCTACTTCTCTTTTGGACACATTACACCAAGGCTGGATTGGGATATTTTTCTGACTCAAATTTTTGTTAGTGGGTAATATCTGGTAGAAGAGCCGCCAAATAAAAATTTTTACTTTTCGAGGAATGCTTAGATTCCATAGCCGAGTCCACCATTTCTCAGTAGCTTCATTGTTTGAAGAAGAACCCCTTTCTTTGAAATTCATGTATACTTTATAAGCGCTCTTGATTGAAAAAATCTCATTTTGGGTGTAATGCCATATCCATTTGTCGTTCATCCGAGTTTTACATATTGGAATTCTAATGATGTCTTCAATGTCTTCCTCCCAAAAGAAGGTTTGGAGCTGATCCTCATCCCACTCGCCCTCCTCATCAATAAGATCAGAAACTCTCAGAGAATTCGAAATAGTATCAAAAGGAGGGATATGAGTAATAGGTTGGAAAGTTTTTTCCCTCGAAATCCAGGGTTGATGAACGGCGTACGTGTTCTCACCATTCCCAATTCTCTTTCGTAATCCTTATTGAAGAAGTTCCCGACCCCCGAACCAGGCTTCTCTACACATAAAAAGGACTTGTGCCCTCTTCCGCCTCTAGGATATTTGAATTTGCATAATATTTTCCTTTTAGCAACTTGGCGGGCAGGGAACTAGGAAATTGGAGGATCCTCTAGACCTGTTTAGCTTAGAGAGATTTATTAAAACCCTCTAGATTACGAAACCCCTGTTGGGAATGGTGTCCTAAGTCTCATGGAATCTCGTACTTTGTAACTTGTATAGATGACAATTTATTTATTTAAT
>JAOANK020851759.1:0-10131 GCA_026257165.2 Telfairia occidentalis | reverse complement strand
CATTTTCCTTTCCTAAGAGCTATGGGGAGATCAGAATGAACTAGAGCTTCAAGTAAAGAGATTGAGACATTAGGGTTAGAAGACTTATTGTTTCAATTTCAAACCTTGGTTTCGATTCTTGATCAGGTAGAGATGCAATGGCTTCCTTTCTTTGATTTGGGAATTTCCATTTATTTACTTTCCCAAATCGTTACTCATTCTGGTCACCACTTTTTTTTGTTCCAGTGATTGCTAAGATTCATCTATCATTTATATAAGTCCAGGGCTATTTAGAGATATTCTTAAGGAATTATCTTCGTTTCTTGATTCTATAATTTTTTCCACATTCATTTCTTTAATTTGCAATTCAAGAATTTTAAATCTATTTCTAATAAGAGATCAATATTTCAAGCAATATTTATGAGATTATGGTGAAGTTCAAAGCTATTATTTGAAAATCATTTTTTTTTCTTTTGCAAATCCAGGTCATCTTCACTTTGGTTTTCCTCTTGAGGATGAGGTGTAAAAAATGAGTATTTTTTAAAAAGAATTAGTATCCATGGTAACAAATGTTTTTTAAGAGTTGGGTTAAAACATTTAACCCCAGTTTGGTTTGGTGCACACCCTAAAAACATGCATTTAAGGACCTTCGGGTCAAGCTTACTAGTATTCCATATAGGGTTTCTAATAAACACACTGTGCAGTAAAAAATTTCTAAGGACATAAAATAAAATAAGTGAGATTTTGGAAAAGGATTTTGAAGGACAATAATGGAAGTTTGAAAATTCATAATTTTGGATGGTAATTTGTTCATTAAGTATGTAGAATGCAAAATAGCATCATCCCATAAATATTTTGGAACATTATTAGAAAAGAGTCAAGTTCTACTTATCTCAACTATCATGTTCTATTGAGGGGTGCCATGGCAAGAACTCTGTTGAACAATTCTCTTTTCATCCATTTTTTTTTTTCAAAATTTGTGCGAAATACTCACGACCACTATAACTCTTTAAAATTTGAATATTCATGTTACATTGGTTTTGAACCATAAGATAAAAAATTTTGAACATTGTTTCCACTTTAGATTTTTCTTTGAATAAATAAACCCAACTTACTCTTGTGTGATCAACCATATGAAGGTGATAAACCATTGTGCACAAGTACAAGTCCTAATCTGAAGTGGTGATAAACCACTTCAAATTTTTTTTCCCATGACAAGTAGGTATTTGTTAGGTTCCCTAAACATAATTGCGCACAGGTACAAATGGACATGGGATGTATATATGTGTGGAAAATATGTAACTACGATGATACGTAGCTGATACACAATTTCACACTGAAAAGATGAAAGATTTTTATTTTGAAATAAAATAAGAAACAAATATTTCTAGTAATGAAGTTTGTATGTCCTAATCTAAAGTGCCAGGATAAATCTCACTGTCACTAAAATTTGAACTGACTTACAAGCAAGTAGTCTCTCTTTATTCTCATACGCATTTTCTAGTACTGCCAATCATCATCCTAGAGGTTGGAAGTTGAAATGAACAAGATGTTGAGGGAAGTGGAGTCAAAGCTGAAGAAGGAAGTTTAATCACCTTTTTCTTTTAGGAAATGCTTTGCAACATTTTCCTTTTCCTATTAGGTTTTGGTGTGAGCCTCTATAAATACACCTATAACTTCAAAGATCAGAATACACAGAAAAGTAGAGAGATACAAAGAGATCTAGAGAGATCCAAGAGAGATCGACAAAGATGAAGAGTGGGTGATTTTGTGAGTTTTTGATGGTGTGATTCTTGTACTCCATTCTATAACAAGATTGAGTGTTAGCATGATTTGTGAAAATTTTTTCCCTAAGAAAAAATTGTGATAAATCTCTTGACCATGGTTGAAATCTTCTTTGTACTTCTCCCTCCAAGATTTAGTGGAACCTGCAACGATAACAGAGAACTGGACGTAGCCTACATTGGGTGAACCAATATAAATTCGGTATTTTTTCTTTCTCTTTTTATTATACTGATTGTGTGTGATTGTTTCTGGCTTAGGTTGATATATTAGTTTATTTATCAATTCTTAGGTAATCTGTTTCAATTGGTTATTTGATTCTGCATAATTGAAACTTGTATCTGTTGGGCAATTGAGATTTAGATATATTCTTGAACTACAATAGGATTTGAGTTTGGAATATATTTAGGATAATACTCTATCACAAGAAGAAGGAAGAAACATTGCAGAACACTTTAGGGTAGATGTTACTTATAGAGATGAGATTACATGAGAGATTAGGTACATGGAGAACATTAGAAAGTGTTAATGTGTCCGATAGTTTTATGTCTTCAACACTAGCAATAGCAGAAAAAGAGCCATATGCTATTTGGTATTTACGATTTCCAGAACATGGTTTATATGAAAAAAGAAACTAGATTGACTAATCATTATATGGTCTGATGCACCTGAAGCAATAGACCAAGTGGTTGATGATCTTGTAATAAAAGAGGACATAATTTTAGGAATATCTTTTTTTGCAAATGAACAAGATGACATATTGGAGTTGGATGTTTGTAGCAAGCTCAGTAATTGCTCATTTGTTCCTTCATGAATGGAGACTGCACTAAAGTGACATTGTGCCCCTGGGGCTGAGCAGCCACAGATTGAAAAGTTTACTCAAGACGAAATGTTTTTCCACCGGGTGGCTTCCCATGTATTTTCTTGCAGGTTTCCTTTGTATGCCAGAATTTTTTACAGTAGTGGCACCATGGTTTCTTCTTCTTGTCACCTCCAGATTTAGCTCTTTTGATCATTAATGTAAATGTGTCGGTGTTGAGGTCTAACGCAAAATCATTGTTTAGCATAACTTTCCTGTGACTCTCCTCCACATGGATCTTAAAAAAAAACTTCCCTAGTGAAGGTCAGGAGACGTCGCCCAAGAATTCTTCCCTTGATCTCATCTAGGTTGTAGTCGATACCAACAAGCAACATGAACACCCCATCATTTTCCTCACATTTCTTATGTTGGGTATAGTCTGCTTGGCTCTCCGAAGTATCACCATGACATTAATCCAACTCTTGCCACCATGCAACTATGTATCTCGCTATAGTAGATGGTAACTATTATTTAGTAGAGTGAAGTCAAAATATGCAATGATAACTACATTAAGGTTGTGCAAGTGTACACAGTCAACAACAAGTAATAATTATTTATACGCTAGATCAAACATAGCTCAATTGGTCAAAGACATGTCCCCCTAACTAAAAGGTCATGGGTTGCATCACCCTACCCCCACATGTTGTTGAACTAAAAAAAAAAAGATAAGTATTTATACCGTCTCCATAGGGATTAGAACCATATTTTAACTTATTCAAACTCAATCTTTTGGTGAATTCAAAATTGTAACAGAGAATAATTATTTGTGATTTTCGTTAACTAAGTGCCCAATGAAATTAAACGATCGAAAAAAATAAATGCTTTTGAAACTGTAATAATATGGATGTAATAGGTTTAGATTAAGGCATAATGTTATTTTCCTAAGATAAAATGTTGAAGCATTAATCTTGTTGATTCAACTCACACAACAATAGTCTCAGAATGCTACAAGATTTTACAATTGTCTTAGATTAACTACCATTGATCTATCTATATGAAATAAACATGTATTTATGTATTAGCTGAGTGATTATCCTTAACCTCCTCAATTAGCCATCTACTAATATAATCAAGAGGCTAACGTGTTTTAAAAGCAAACTACTCTTCTTTACTTTTCCAAAAACTCAGAAAAGCAATTCATGAGCGTTGGCCAAACAAACATCAATATTAAACATTCAAGAACACCTATAAAACAAATCAATGCAACAAGTTTATTTCAGTAATAAATCAAGTTGATAACACTATCCTTAAGCCTTACCTAAAAGGTGATTAGTTCATACTACAATGTCGAAAAACCAAGAAAACTATAAAAGAATATAATGAGCTCATGATAACACTTCTCTACGATAAATAAAATTATGCAAAATCTTGTTCACTCTAGTAACAATTTTGATAGAATCGTTCTCTACACTCTAGCCTTCAATGGTAGTTGCTCTTTGTTCCTGTAATAACTCCACAGTCGTAGTTCTCTGCTATCTTGACTTTCTCTACTTAAAACTCGGAAAAACTCTTGAAAAGAATACTAAAGGAAGACTAAAATTCATTCCCTCTCTTTGGCGACTGCTTTCTCTTTATATCGTGAAATTTAGAGCTAATTGGGTCAACTCATACACGTGGCATGCATCCATTGGAAATCTGTAACGCTACAATTAAAGAAATCTTTTGCGTTTGAATCATATTTATTTGTTTTCATACAAATTTTCGTGTGTGTTTTGTTCCAGAATTGTTTGATCATTCTTTCAACAATCTACTACCTTCAACTTCTGTTAAAATAATGCTCCCCCATCGTTTTGCTGACAAAATAAATACAATTTGTATCAATTAAGTTTAGAATAACTAAAGTTCATCCTTTTCATGCCTAAATCAGAATGAAATAGTAAAGTTGATGTTTTCACAAGCAATGACGCAAAACAAAGATCATTCTAACATTTTATCAACCAATCATGAATATTTTATCAATAATAAGGGTATAATTGCACCATAAAAAACTACTAATAACTCTACTTTGGAGAGTTATCAATGACGTCACGTGTTTCTTACTTGGACTTCCACAAGCGGGTCTTCAACTCCAAAATCTAATAACATTTTTTTTGGTGAGAATAAGTTTCATGGATAGAATTCGCATACCTCCTTGGTAGTCATCATAAACATATGGGGTTTTGCAATTGAGGCATCCATGCAGTTTAGTAGCCACACCGTCACGAAGGAGTTCTCCGACCACCATCATCTATAGCCGAGGTCAGTGGCTTTAACGCCTTCGTTTTGCTAGTCAAATACCCCATCTTCCTTTGACCATCAATGGCGAGCTTCACTCATTGGACCATTCCAGATAATTTTGCCCACTAAGTCTATACACAATGATATATGTTAGAAGAATGGTTAGGCCAAAGGAAAATAAGACAACAAAAACTACATGATATGAAATAAGGGTGTTAATTGGTCGTTAGCATCGATTTTGGAGGACGTCGAAAACTAATTCGTTAGAGGTTGTCAGAGGTCTTGGAATGCTTTCAAACGTCGACTGACTGACTATACCGACGATCGGTTGATTTTGACCGAAACCGAAATAGATAAAAAAAAATTGAAAAAAAATAGTGAAATAAAGAAAAAGTAGAGGAAGAGAGATGAATGAGCGAGGAAGATAAAAGAAGGGAAGAAAAGAAGAAGTATGGAGACACGGGCCGATTCACGTGGGGGCCAGAAGGAGTACGTGCCCCCCCTCAATTTTAGAATAATATATTATATATACACTAATGCATTATAATAAATGTTGGCTCGTTGGTAGTGCTGTGTGATTATATTGTAATTTTCCCATGCATTTGATTCGAGCCTGAGCGCATTCAGTTTTCTTATTTTTAAATCATTTTTCTTCCCACTCTCCTTCTAAGGTGTTATTTTGAGGTTTATATTAATATTAATATTAGACGTGTGCCCCTGCTACTTTTTTATTTTGGCTAAATTATATAAAATACCTCATAAACTTTGTAGTTTGTTTCAAAAATATCCTTAAACTTTCAAAAGTTTCAATAATATTCTTAAACTTTGCTAAACGTTTCAAAAGTATCCTTTAGCTATAACTTTGTTAAAAATTACACAGACAATCTAGTTGGCCGACAATAGGGCGTGAAGAAGATGTCTACATGGAAGCTGTGTGGCATCACTTCAAAATTACCCTTAAACTCATCCATTTATAAGAAAAATAAATAAATAAAAAACTAACCATGAATAGGGTTTTAAACACAATTGCTTTGAAGAAATAAGGAAAAAAACGCACAACCTTTTAAACGCAATTTGTCTTTTGTTTAGGGTTAGCAATTCGTGAAGAAACAATCATGGAGAAGACGACTCATGTGAAGAAAATTGTTGTTTAAGGTCAGTAGTGACGGGAAGAAGACGATCTGTGAAAGTTGGCAAGAAAACGACAAGAAGAAGATATCATCATTGAAGGAGAGAACTAACATTGAAGCTGTCATTGAACCTTTGATGCCGTTGAAGGTTGGAGAACAACAATTAACCAACCATCCCGTTCACAGGTTTGTTTTCCTTTCTTTTTCTTTGTTGGATAAAAAATTGCTAAAATTCTCAACAAGCTAATCAATGAATGAATTTATGTTTATTCAGCCATGGTGGGAGTGAAAGAATTTACTGTAATTGTTAACCATGGTGGTAAGCTAGAAAGGAACCCAGACAAGTATACTGGAGGTTCAATAAGTTATTCTGAGAAGTTCAACCTTGATTTATGGTCAATGTTAGAGCTAATTGAAGTTGTAAAATCATTAGGGTATAGTAAATGGTAGAATTTGTGGTATGAAGTTGTTGGTTGTTTTGAATTAGTAGACTCAAATAAAACAACTATAGATTTGGGTTCTTTAGCTCTTAGAAATTCAAGCACTTCCATCAATGTATTTGTAGAGCAATTACCTAGTGAGGATGTCTATGTAGACAATGAAGTGAGATGTGAGTATGGGATTGAACTGGAAGAAATATCAGAAGCAGAGGATAATATAAATGATATACATTTTTCTGGTAGTGAGGAGGAACTAAATGATGAGTTGGAAGTTGTGAAATATATTGAAGTTGAGAATGAAACTTGTGAAGAGGGTGATGGATTGGAAGATAGTAATGAAGATAATATTGAGGATAATGATGGGTGTTGTTTGAATTCAATTAAAAGCATTTTTGATTCCGATGTAGAGGTTGACATCATTAGATTTCCATCATTTAAAAATGTAATGGTTTCTAAAATTCGCTTTGAAGTTGGTATTTTATTTGGCTTGTTAGATGAGTTCAAGATAGCTATTCTAAGTATTCCATAAATGGAGGATCGTCGATTCGATATGATAAAGCTGATAAAATAAGAGTTCGAGCTATATGTTCATCAAAATCATGTAAGTGGGTTGCTTATGTGACAAAAATGAAAGGTGAGTCAACATTTCAGTTGAGGACTCTTGTCGATAAACATACATGTACTCGATCATTCGACAATCCTAAGGTAACTTCAAAATGGTTGGCTGGTAAGTTGGTGAATAGAATCAAAGAGCAACCGGACATTAAGTTGAATGAAATTCAAGAGAAGGTCCAACTAAAGTATGTATTAAGATTTCTAGGAGTAAGGCATACGTAGCTAAGAAGAAAACAATTGAGATCGTCGAAGGAAACCATACAGAACAATATGGCAAATTATGGGAATATGGTTATGACCTTTTGAGGTGTAACAGTGGCAGTAGTGTCAAATTGAAGGTTGAAGTTTATGCTTGTGTTATGGAAGGTGAAGAAAGACCAAGGACATCACTTGTGTTTCAAAGACTATACATATGCTTGGATGGGATGAAAAAAAGGCTTTTTGGTAGGATGTAAACCCTTCATTGGCTTGAATGAGAGTCACCTCAAAGGACCATATGGAGGCCAACTCTTATGTGCCATACGTAGGGAACCAAATGATCAAATGTTTCCTTTGGCATTTGTAGTAGTTGAGGTGGAGAACAAGGCCACATGGACATGGATTCTCACTTTTTTGTTGGATGATATAGGCAAGGATCGTTAGATGGACTTTTATTAGTGACCAACAAAAGGTATGTATATTGTTTGTGCGTTTATTTTCTTTTTAAGATGTTTTAATGTTTTATTATTAATTTGCTCATGTATTTGCTTGTGTAGGGGTTGGTTCAGACTTTTGTCGAGTTGTTACCTGGGGTGGAGCATCGATTTTGTGTAAGACACTTATATGGTAATATGAGAAAAAGATTTTCAGAAAAATAACTTAAAGACCTCATGTGGAAAGTTTCTCATGTGACTACTCATAAAGAATGGATTGCTACGATGGAGAAAATAAAAAGTATTGAAGAGGGAGCTTATAATTAGTTAATGGCACTTCCACTTCCATTATGGTGTAAGCATGCAGTTAATGGCTACCCTAAGTGTGATACCACTCTCAATAACATGTGTGCAGCTTTCAATGCCACCATATTAGAAGCTAGAGATAAGCACATATATAGAATGGTAGAATGAATACAGTTGGACATCGTGAGAAGATTTCAAGAAAATAGAGAGAAAATGAAAAATGTTGAAGGAAGGATATGTCCTAAAATTCAAAAGTGATTGGAGGAGGATAAGAAAAGAAGTGGGAGTTGGCTTGCTCCTTGTGCTTGGGAGCAATATTTTGAAATAAGCAGGGGTCGCGAGACATATGTAGTAGACTTGGAGAAGACAAATTGTACTTGTAGAAAGTGGGAGTTAACTGGAATCCCTTGTGAGCATGCTATTAGTTACATCTTCTACAAGTCGGGGATAGTTGAGGATTATGTAGATGACTACTACTCTATAGCCACTTATCAACCATGTTAGCTCCCATGATTTATCCAATTAATGGTGAAAGCTTATGGGCCTCAGTGGATTATGACACGATTCTCCCTCTGCTATCACAAAGACAACCTGGACGACCCAAAAAATCGAGACGAAGAAAGACCGATGAGAAGTAGCCATCTACTAAGCTTAGTAAGAAGAACGTTTGCATGACATGCTCCATTTGCCATAAGATTAGACATAACAAAAGAAGTTGTAAAGGTAAGGTTAGTAAGATAATGGTTTTTTTTTTCCAAAGTATATAGTGTAAAATTAGTAATCCTATTTTTTTTGTTTGAATTATCATAGGTGAATCCAAGTCCAAGTGGAGGATCAATAGCTTCTAAAGAATTGGGAAGTAGTCCATCGTCTTCTTTGATTGTATGTTATTTTTTCTTTTGGTAACTTGAAATAATTCTATTGTCTTTAGTCTGCTGTACAATATTTCCCCTTTATTGTTTGTATGTTCTTGATTAGTACATTTTTTTTATAATTCTACTATTCTTTTGTTTGAAATATCATAGGCGAATCTGAGTCCAAGTGGAGGATTGCTAGATTTACAAGCATTAAGAAGTGGACCATCCCCTTTATTATTTGTATGTTCTTGATTTTATACTCTCTTCTTGATTAGTACACTTTTGACAATTCTGATTTTCTACCCCCCCCCCCCCCAATGCTCTACTTTTGGTTATGTAAATGTCTTGCTACTATGTCTCTTTTCAATGATGATGTTTTGAGATTTTGTGTTTTATTGATGTTAAGATGTTGATTTCGGATTAGTCATTCTTTATGTGTTGATTTGTTTTCCCATTTACTCATGTTCTTTGTAATGTCACCAATCTGCATGAGGTTTTAATTTCTATTTCTATCGTGTTTTTAGAAGGTTTAGGCTCCGGTATCTCATATTATAATTTCAGTTAAGCTTATGTTTAATGTTTCTTTCTTCTGCTATTGATATTGCTAGATTTTAAAAGACTGTACTTTTAATTGCCTAGCTGCTCTCTCCAAACACATCAGCATGCACATTCTGTAATTTTTAATTTAAGTTTTGGGTTGAGTTGAGGCTTTCTTCTGTTACACATCACCATACACATTTCTTCTGCTATTGACATTGCTAAGTTTGGTTTGAGACTTTCCTCCTCCAATGTTTATATTTTAAGTTTCTCCATGAAATATGTTTCCTCCAATTTAAGCTTGTAATCAAGTGCTTGAAGTATTTGTGAACGTAAACTATAATTTTCTGATGTTGTTTGGTTGCCTTGGTTGGTTGTAATTTTTCTTCTTCTAATTCTATTTGCTTTATCTTTTTCTCTCTAGAAGAATTATCTGAAATGTCAAGTGACTATTTAAACGAAAATATTTTACTATAAATATTGATTAAATGTGTTCTTTTACTTGATAGGCAAAAAATTGCAATCTTTTACCAAGAGCTTCACCACTCCCAATTGTTGCTACTATAGAATCGTAGGCAATACTAGAGGGGGGTGAATATGGTTGCTTAAAAAAATTAAAATTTTTTCGATCAACTTAGACAAAAATAGTATAATTAAAATTAATCTAATAAGCACCCTAAAATTAATTAGAAATATAAAACGATTTTGCTAAGCATGTGTTCTAATCAACAAAGTAATTCAGTAGGGGAAATTTAAAAAGTATAGAGAAGAATGACA
>JAOANK020851748.1:0-10131 GCA_026257165.2 Telfairia occidentalis | reverse complement strand
GAGTGAAAGTTCCCAACAATCAACGAGTTGATCATACCCTTCTTTGAACCGTACGAGCACGTCCTCTGTCACCCCCCCACCGCGCTTACGGCTCTATACCCCAACCCAACTTGCTCTGGCCCCCGGTCCTCCCTTTCTATTCCTCGG
Source organism: Telfairia occidentalis (assembly GCA_026257165.2). Lineage (NCBI taxonomy): Eukaryota > Viridiplantae > Streptophyta > Magnoliopsida > Cucurbitales > Cucurbitaceae > Telfairia > Telfairia occidentalis. The sequence goes on along the minus strand of JAOANK020851748.1, from coordinate 9,984 downwards.
GGAGCGGACCGTGGGAGCATGGGGGGGGCGGTATCTGCTTTTGACTGATAGAAAGCATCTCTCTTTCTTTCAGAACCTCATGACCCCAAAAAAATAACAATAGAAAAAGTTGTTCTTGCCGGCGTCGGAGACATCTTTATCTGAGGCGTCGTCCGGCTCCTCATAAATGATGTTAGGATCGGCCGGCTCATCCTCGGAATCCTAAAATAAAACAGAGACAGAACGGATTGTTTCAGTGACATATCTAATCAGACTGAATAGGATTTGAAGAGCTGTCACGATCATTCACATCAATTTCAGCAAGCAGGAAGGGCGCGGAAGCTACCGTTTCTAGAATGCAAGCAAGGTAGCTTGCTTACTCTCCTAGTAGCGTACGTTGGCGGCAAGGAAGGAGGCATTGGAAAGACTAGACCATACTAAAGTAAAGAGGCATTCGGGAAGCGACTAGTCGCTTCTGGCGAAGCTTCTAGAAGGCCGACCACTACATAGAGAGATCCATATACCAGTCATGAGCGATAGCGAAGCCTAGAGAGGCTGAAGCAGTAGCTTCTAGGACGAAGCCGAGCCGATACGATAGTCGGGCGAAGGGAGCGAGACCAAGCCGAGCCACTAGTGGAGTGGCGAAGGAGGCCTACTATACGTATACTGGATTAGTAACCGGTGAAATACCAAACAAACAAAATTTCAGTGAACTATTGAAGCTATCAGTGTGATTGATCAGACAAGTACCAAGGGCTTTCGGTAGACTTCTTTCATTTCCGAATTAGCTTGCGAAAAGTCCTCGCATTAGTATGAGTTCGTTGACCGCGTAAGGGCGATCCATCTTGATGACGAATTCCACGATAACGAGAAATAGAAATTAATCGTTCGATGTCTGCTCGTTCCCCCCTCTTCAATTCCCAATGAACAACATGATCTTGACCTATCATTTGTTCAATTTGGTCGATCTGATACTTAGTTAACTCTTTTATCTTTATGTTCCCACTGATACCTAATCGATAACGAACCTGAATGGCTTTTTTAGGTCCAATTCCATCAATTTTTGTTGAGGCAATTCTGACTTGTTTATCGGCAACTGATCTAGCTCCTGAAATATATGACATTCTTGATCCTTCCTTTTACTAGTCTTCTCGGCTGGAATCAAAAATGGTTGTCTCCTCTCTGATGATCTTTTCTATAGGTAGAACTACTGTAAGCGGTCTAAGACCCTTATTTCTTCCAATTATGTTCTCGTACCGAAAAAACATCAAGAGTCTTGTGGAGGATAATTTAACACTTATCTCACTAAATCAGTGAGAAAGTGCTCCGCGATGGGCCGCGGTCTCAAAATGGAAGTTTTTCGCCTTTCTGCTTTAAGATAGCGCAGAAGGTTTTTTAGGGCCGCTATGTTCGCACCCCCCGACTCATAATCGAAGTGGTCTCGTGCGATCTCATGCGCGGCCATCATTAAGTTGGGTCTGAGCTGCCTGCGGTTACAGAATCGCCCAGCCCCCTTGACTCTCTCTCTATAAAAAAAGCTTTCTGCATCATCAGCGGCGCTGGCGCAGGTTTTTATTCCTTCTGCCCAGCTCCCCGAAAACAACGTTCGACTTGCATGTGTTAAGCATATAGCTAGCGTTCCTTCTGAGCCAGAAAAAAAATAAAAGAAAACTACAAGCAACTACATCAACAACCCGGGGGAAATTAACCGGTCCGTCCTACCTACTAACGCTAATAAGGTTGAAAGAAAGGATGCGTCGAGCAAGCTGTGCGACCCCCGGTTCTACTTCACTAAGCCCCGTGCTTGTACAAGGCAATGCAATTGTCCCACCAACTTGAATGACTTTTGTTTAGTATACCTTTTGCTTTTAACACGGACGAAGGAGCTCAACAAACGTGACCGGGCTGCTCATGAGAAAATTTTTAAAACAAAAACAAGACCTCTACCTTAGCGCAAGCACTAAGTAAGCAATTTCATTGCCTTAGCGTTTCACACTAAGCAAGTAAATTTCATTGCCTTTTACCAGACCTCAAACTAACAGCTTGGGATGCGCTCTCGGATGAAGAACCTGAGGCAACGGCAGAGGGCTTGGAGAGAGATAGGCAGAGGTAGCTTGTTTACTACTTAGTGATTCCAGGTTTTGTACCTCTTGAGAAACCTCGATCAAACAGAAGTGAAGATTCTCGTGTTCGGTTAGCTGGAAGTGAAGCTTTCTTATCTTATCCAGGAAGTTACTTTTCGCAATGCAAGTCCTGTTTATCAATTAGTCGAGTCGCTTTGAATCTGTTCTTGAATCATCCGGTTGAGCTAAATCTGATCAAAATCCTTTACTTATCTCGGACTGACCGTCCTCGAAGGCTCCCCTTCTGGTTCCATGAATTTTGGTTTAGGCACCGGTCAGAAAAGCTTGGCACAATCATTCCCCGGGACAGCTCAAGAATTAAGAAGATGGAACCGTGTGGTGGTGGGACCTGAATATTGATAAAGAAAGCTCTTACAAGATTACATTACAGGTTGAGATTGGCGGCGGAAGAGGCTGAAGTGCGAATATAATGCCAAAAAAAATTCCCCAGGAATCGTTTATCACAATTGAGGCGCTCAGGCAGCAAAACATTCAGAATGAAACTGTTGCCTATTTGAATAATCTTACAAGTCCTAGATTACGGTTACGGAAAAAGCTGATGTGGTATATGTTATACAGGACTTCTTTTCCTACCAGTCCATAGAGGACTAGTAGCATCTCAATCATACCTTCATTGCCCTTATCCCAAAAGGTGAAGGTTCCTCCCGCTTATCACAATTTCGTCCCATTAGTTTATGTAATGTTGTTTATAAAGCCCTTTCTAAGATTATGACTAACCGGTGCTTCAAAAGATTTTTTCCGGGTGCTTTTGTTCTGGAACGGAAGCTCCACCCCATCAAGCAACCCTTGCACAAGAGCTGGTTCATGTTTTGCATAAATCAAAGGCCAAGGATGGATATGTGGCAGTTAAGGTGGATATGCGACAAGCACCAAGCATATGATCAGATAGAATGGGTTTTCATTGAGGAAACCTTAAAGAAGCTGGAGTTTTTTTATACCTTCTTCAGATTATGAGTGTGTTAAAATTCCAACTTTTTCTAACATTATTAAATTTAAGGCCAAAAAGTTTCAAGAGTTCGAGGGGACTTCGGCAGGGTGACCCACTTTACCCTTTACTTTATGTTCTTGGTAGAGATGTATTCTCAAGATATCTGTTGTAATTGGCCTCAAGAAATACAATCAGAGGTTTTAAAGTAGACCGAGTGGCAACCCCTGTCATACATCTGCTTTATGCGGATGACTGCATCCTATTTTTAATAAAATCAACCGGTGTTATAAAATTCAAAGGCCCTCAACCCGTTTTGCAGAGCCTCAGGTCAGTAACTTTACTAAGTCACATTCCTACTTCAGTCCTCACGCCCGCTTAAAAGAAGACATGGTAGGATTTTAGGCATGAATGAGAGTACTTTCCCTTTCAAGTACCCGGGTATTCCCTTAAAAGTAGGCTGCCTTAACAAGGAAGACTGTAGACCCCTGGTGGATTGGTTCAGTGGAAGACTACCGGGATGGAAATAAAATTTTTTATCCGAAAACCGACACTCATAAAGTAAGTTCTAGGGGTCTTCCTATGCATTAGAGGACCCGCCTAAGGATTCCTTTTTCTATTGCTGAAGAGCCTATAGAGTTAGTACTTTTATTATTAAATAAAGGGGGAAGATAAAACGTGAGTACTTTTATTATTAAATAAAGGGGAACATAAACGTGGAGTACTTTTTGAAGATTTAACTTTGAGAAGCCTTAGAAACTCCCACAATTCACTACAATCTATTCCCACCCCCTGCCTACTCCCTTACTAACTAAACAAAATCCCGGTCACCTAGCTTAGAAACTAAACGAAGAGGACTTATTACTTAGGAGCTACTATAACTATAAGATATAAGAAGTAGAAAAAAAGCCTATTTGGAGCATGTTCATCTTCCTCTCGTACGTTCATGATATTGCTTTCGCATGGCTCTTAAAGGCTCAACTAAATGAACTCTAATGGACTTAGCTTGCTCGTGTAACAACTTCATACCGTCTTGCTACCTTGACTTCAGACTTTTAGTATATACCCTTGTCCTATTCTTTTATCGTAAACTTGGCTATTGCCATATACCTCCTCCTTCGGGTAGTAGAATATGAAGTTCTATGAATTCCTCCTTATGGTATTGTATTCCCCCATTCACGCCTCTGTTATATGCTCTAATGGAATTTCCTTTCGTAGGCTCAAAAAGTGGTCATTCTTCAGATCTTTGTTGATTGGCCGGGATAACCTATTTGAAACAAAGAGATTTGTGTAACGGCTTGGTGTACCGAACTTGGCTTATACATTCTCGTATTATACTGCATCTGCATCTTCATAAAGAGCAAGAACTGCATCCGCCAGCCGAACAAGTAAGGGATTCCTCGCCCGGCGTGCTGGCTTGGCTCCAGCTTTGGCTTCTTGATTGGCTATTGCCAGAGAAGACATATATGTTATACCAACAGACGGAGCAGACATGGCAAGATACAACATATTAAAGAATGAGCCAAAACCGAACAAGCAAGGCCAAAGCCAAATGCCGACCTAAAAAGGGACGCTTGCGGGAGACTTTCGAGTTTCCCGACAGGTCGATGTACAACCGAAAGGTGAATGCTTTACCAAACTCGTGTACAACTCCTTTCCTGTGTATTGATTTCCGCTTATTACATGCTTGGTTTCCTAAACGATTTCTCCACCCGAAACAAAAAACCAGAAAGCCAAGATCTCTATAAAGCGAGGGAAAGAATACAGATGTACAGCAGAGAAGGAAGAAAGACGAATGCTATGAGAGCTTAGACGGAATAAGGTCTAGGGGAGACCGCCCATTTATCACATGGGAGGGGAAGACTAGTCAAACATTCGAGCTGTAAACTCGCAATATAGACTTGAAAAAAAGAAGATATTGAGACGGAATATGAATGAAGGATTGAAGCATCTGACCGGGCTCTGGAGATAAATACCGAAAGAGCTTACCGGATGCACCATCGACCTCAGACAGCTCGACGGGGCGGGGGAAGAACTAAAAAGAAAAAAACGTAGTGGGTGAGCAAAAAGCAAATACCAATGAAGACCAGACCTGGAATTTCAAACAAGAAAACGTAGTAGCGGGAGGGAGATTCTCCAGCTCCACTCCTTGTTATATATATAGTTAAAAATCGAGTGGAAAACTACGCTTCAAAATCAAGCCCAAAAAAAGATCCGGTCCTACTTCTTGACCCATTCAAGCCATGAAAGTGACCTTTTGGATTAGAAAACATGGCCTCTGATACTCTTTCCTGGGTTGATCGAAGAGCTGCTAACAAAAGGGCGAAGGCAGGATTCACAATAAAATAACCGTGGACGGATTGAGCCAATGTTTTCAAAAATTCCAATACCATAAGCAGATTCCACTTCTATTTATTATAGATTTTGCACCTTCAAAAGAGATCTCGAAGGGAAGGTATATTGAATTACAGAAATCGATTCATGTGTACTTCTTGCTGCTACAAGGCAAGAAAGATAGAGGAACTAATTCAAGACAGTCATTTGTGGACGGGAAGAGTACGACATATTCCAGGGACCGATCTATCTCATTAAAGGATTTTGTGGACAGAGCACAGACCTCAGACCGATCGATTAAACCAATTATTGTAGAGTTTCCCGGGGAAGTATTGAATTAAAGTCATTCATGTGTGCCGATTTCCTTATGGTTGACTTAACAATTGGGATACTGGTTTCACCGTACTTATAATCCATCTTTCATTATATGAAAATTTCAGTCTATTAGTTCATAGCGAAGCTCAGCTGGGCTGGAGGGACAGTCTAACATACACTGTATGTAGGGCTTATACACACCTTTAGTAGTTCCCTCCAAAACCCCTGTCTTCTGCCTACCAATGGGAGAGAGAGCTTGTTGGACGGATAGAGTGAATGCGGGAATGGCATAGAGGAATGGGATACTACTAAAAAAAAGATGATCATCAACAGACCTTTATATTAGAATCTTATAAAACCCTTACTATAATCGATTATTTGCACAGATCCGCTGAAATAAGGCCTATATTCGCATTAGAATTGACCTCTCGTACTGAGTGAGGACGACCTATGAGATGGTTTAAACCGGGCTTTCTACTAAATCAAAGAAGCAATAGAGAAGAACTAATGGACAGACCAGACCGCATAAGACTTTTTACTGGAATGAAAAGAAAGAGAAGGGATTCACGGGCAGAGGAGAAAGATACTTTTAAAAGAAGCGATTCCTTAAACAAGGGATGAGCGTTGCCCAAGCAGTTTAAACCGATTATTGTACAGTTGACTTCAGACCTATTCCCGATTGCAGAAGCGGAAAGGCGGACAGTTTAGACTAGTTTGAAAGTTGAACATATGACCGAAGAGTTGCTAACAAGAGCAGCAAATCGAGTTCATTAAATTAAGAAGGGAGCGGACGGAAACGCTATTCGTGGGCTGAGCAACGGACAGATAGAGTTTTATTAAAGCGATACAGATCGATTCGATAAGAGCTAACACGGAAAATATATATATATTCTATTAATACAGATGTCGCACATAGAGATTGAGCATAGCGAGCTGAAGGCCTAATTGCTCCTATTCGATCGTTTACTAAAGAGAAAAATTCCCAAGGTAGTTTACTTGCTTAGTGTGAAACGCGGAGGAAGGGGACCGCCTATTCGACAGCTTTAAAGGGGCTTCTTCTTAAAAACAAAATTACCAATAGATCTAAGACTAATTCAAGGCTTTAATAGACAGGAAGAGATGTTTAAAGGAAGATTGCATATTTGTATTCAAAGAAAGCCCTTTTGAGTATGTTTAGTGAACCTATAGATGAGCCGGCCTTACCTTCTATGTTATTAGTAAAGGGCTTTCTTCGCATGCTTTCGCGCAGAATACATATATCAAAAGGTAGTTTACTTGCTTACTTTAAAGAGTAAGGCTTTCCTTGAGTTTTCAATAACTAAAGCGCTAACGACGGATGCGCGTTAGCGCAACGGCTTTCGCGCAGCTCAATCCTTGCTTTCGAGCCGGAGCGGTAGTGCAGTGGTCCGTGAAGGTTAAATCACACTTGTGTTAAGCAAGCCTCGTAGTCAGACTTAACATTGATTAAAGCAGCTGTTGGAGAGAAGGCACCAGTCAGGCCTGCAGCACCGGGTAGTACGCAGCGGCAGTTTTCAATCATACAATGTGTACTCGAAGTCTGACTTTTAGCGGTAGTCAGCTGTCCTCGTTCTCCTCTTTTCATTGCCCTATTGAGTAAGGGTCGGTGTTTGCAAAAATGTCGAGCCGACGGGGTCAGGTACCAGTAGTGACAATGGCAAAGGGGGGAGCTTCTAGTCAATCTTCTTCTGTGTAAGTTGTGGAAAGTGGGCAGTGCATTAGAAAAAGCACGCCATAAGAAGTTTAAAATTTTTGGAGTTGATCTAGTGCCCCAAATGTTCTTCCAAATAGATGAATCAATCTGATGAGAAGAGCGGGATGATGTAGGCTGAGATCTCACTGTTTTTGTATGTTTCCAATCGTAGCCACTCCTAACAGTGTATGAACCCGATTTGTCCCAAGGCCAAACAAGTCAGGAGTTCTCAAATCATTTAGAGGAATTAGTCTAATATAGGAGGGGTGAAATGAAATGAATACATAGGGGCCAAGTTCTAGCTTCTAGAGTCATGATCAATCAAAGAGCTGACAAGATTAGGAACCAAATCTGGTCTAGGAGCAGTCGCACAAATTGGGCCAGTGTGTGGGAGGTTCTGAAAGAAATCATCCTCCCATATTCTGGTCCTATTCCCATCCATCACTTGCAGCCCCCCTAAAAATGATGTCTCTGCCCTCTAATATGCTTCCCCAGTCCCATATCCAATTAGTAGAGATCAAGATGGGGAGACTCAAAATGATACTCCTCTCTGAATCGAGAGGTATCAGATCGAAGTAACATAAGTCATGTATTATAATTTAAGTTATTTCCGGGAGAACAAAGTGTATTTATGAGCGCATGAGAGGACCAATGAGACAGAACACTGTTGGATGCATTCCTTCGCTAGCAGGTCTTCGGCCCATTTCAATTGAAGAGTCTTCGGTCAGTAATCTCGTACTCTCGACCGGCTCGAACCACTACGTTATCCATGTTCCGGCTCATTCGTATGCTCATCCTATTCATGTCACCAGAACCTGTAATAAACCATCATTTCAAACCATCCGGGAATCTTTGGATATCAGGAGCGCCGAACACCGAAAGTGAAGTAGCTCCTACCTACAGGAGCATCCGCCTTTGTGAGGTCTGAGGTCAACGGTAATATGTCACCCTGCTTTAATGATAGTACTCTTTCCATTAGGAGCTTCCCCCAGCTGAGCTAGGCTACTTCTAATAAAGAATATAAATTTATAATGAATATAAATAAAGTATAAAATTCATATAGCAAGCATGGGCGATAAACGAATTTCTTTATTAAATATTAGATCGATTCCAGAGGTCGGTCTTCTGTCTGATGAGAATAGGCTCAGGCTCTGTACAGCCATTTTAGTATTTTTTTATGGCGCGAATCCCGTTAGATAAATTCCGGTCTTAAGCAGCCCTGGTATAGTCGTCAATCAGTTGGATTACCATTCTCCATTATTAGTTCTGGGGTGAAGGACTTCGGCCTCTTTTAAGCAGAAAGCATTCCAAGCTACCTTTCTTGTTGCTTGTCAATGCACAGAACCATGTGCCATTCAATAGAAAATTCCTCTCCTGTAGTATAGGGTTTCTTTCCATTACTGGCTTCAGACTAGAAACTGAAGATCTGGTAAAGTGTGAGTCCGACGAGTTGGGTTCTCAAAATTTATGAAAGAGATTTTAATATTCCCAAAATTAAATTAGATGCCAAATCTCGAAAGCCCCCTTGTAGAAACGGAATCACGCTCTGTAGGATTTGAACCTACGACATCGGGTTTTGGAGACCCACGTTCTACCGAACTGAACTAAGAGCGCTTTCTTATCACAGTAGATACGACTGTAAAGAAAAGGATTTTTTTGTACCCCCAATACATCTTGCTTGCATGCATATAGTCTCATTAAATTTAAGATTATTTATGTCCCCAATTAAAATAGATTTCAATGGGTCCCTCGTTACTGCCCAGAGGAGAAGAGAAGTAATAGGTAGGAATGACAGGATTGGGACCCGTGACATTTTGTACCCAAAACAAAGGCGCTACCAAGCAGCGCTACATCCTGGTCTACGATGGTCATTGTAGAGAATCCCTGCCCTGTTTTCCAAATCGTTATTTCCTCCATCGATATAAAATTTCTCTTGCCATTTCTTATTTTTGGTCTTTATTGATTTATATACTCATCATCATCCCGCCGCTCCTACCAACGCTTACTTACTTATGAGCAAAAGGGGTTAAAAATAAAATAATCAGCCCGCGAGGCTTTCCCGATAGAAATAGTTGCATGCGAAAGAGATCCCAATTCCGTGTATCCGGTTAAGCAAGCCCTGCCGCCAGCTTCCACCCAGACAAAAAACGTGAGCGCCTAGCGCGAAAGGTTGCTTTACAAAATAAAAAATATAAGGCGCGTTAGCGCTTTAGTTTTCAATTCAATAAGGGGCGGAGCTTGAAGAAGCGAAGCGAGCCTAGAGTAGCAGCCTATTACGTTTGTTTTTTTTTCAGGCCCCTTTACTTGATATTAGTAAAGCGCTAGCGCCCCTATAGAGTAAGGCTCTTCTGCTATCAATGAAACCGAAAGAAACACAAAAACCCAGTGCGTTTTGTATAGATCGAGACTTGTAGCTTGATTCTTTACTCATTCCATACTGGGAAGAATTGCAGGAAATCGTTCGATAACACTTCTTCCTATTTCTCAATGATATCCGATGATCAAGACAATTCCCGCGAAACTCTTTCATTTCATACAAGTTTCTTCTTTTTCTTCTTACAAAGCAAATAGCATTT
>JAOANK020851733.1:0-10132 GCA_026257165.2 Telfairia occidentalis | reverse complement strand
ACTTTTCTGGTACATTATTTGAATAAAAAAATTTTTCATTCAAAACCACAATTTAATGTTAATTAATTGACTTCCACTTAATCAGAGTTAATTCTTTAATTTAGATTTCAATTTCAACATTGCAATAAAAATAGTTTATATACATACAAGAAATACAATACATGCTAAATATAAGTAAAACAACTAAAAGTACACCAACATTCAATAATTGACATAAATTCAAAATAAAATTTTGAATGAACATAAATTCGAAAGAAAAAGTTATATGCCACGATAGATTGACAATCGAGGATGAGTGTCGTCGTAGGGTAGGTCAATCACTCCTCTCATTGAACTGAGACTTCTTCTCAATCAACAGCCACACTAGAATAACTCATATTCCTATGGTGTTGATTACCGTGTTTTGGTCAAGATTCTGCCAAACTACTTTAACAAATTCTTTTGAGTGTAACCCATGTTTTAGATCCTGTAGTTTTATCTCAACAAGTGTCGTCACAGGGTAGGTCAAGTATTGGAACAAAACTACTTATCCTATCCTTCTCAAGAGAGTCACCCTGATATTGATCTATGTAAACACCTCTCGTAGGGAGACACGGTCCAAAAGCCACCGCAAGACCCCACATGAACTTCACATTTTGAACCCAACAATTGAGATTGTAGGATACATTGTCATATATCCTTCTCCCACTCAATATTTTAATAAGTTTTGAGATTTTCAAAACTCAGAAAATAGTCTTTGGGTTAAACAAAAAAAATCTAAGCTAACTCCAACCTAGTCCATTTAACACTTTAAAGTGGATTAGGTTAATTTTAATGTGAATTACCGAGTTTTAATCTAATTATTACTATTCACATTATGGACTTTCTTAATGAATTTAAGTAAAACATTGACCAATTCAAGTTCCAGGTAGTCCCCAGGTCGAGGTGTTCCCTTTTGATGAACTTAAAAACCTCATCCTAGTCAAGACTTGCCTTAGACAGAGTTCTCTTATAGACAATTTTTATTTAATTTTATTAATTTTTAATTAACATTTAATTAAAACCATTAATAAACATATGTAGATTTAAGGCCCAATTTATTTAAACAAATAAAATCCACATTAATTAAACAATTTTACTTTCTATTAGTTTTTAAACTATTTAAAAACTAATTAATTAACTAAAATAGACTTATTTAGTTTCTAATTAATTTTTAGAACTATTCTAAAAACAAATTAATAAACTAAATAATTAACCTAATCAAATCAGGAAACGTTCAAACATTACATCAAATAACAATTATTTTTAAAATGCATGAATGCATAACCTATAGTGGGAATTTAATTAAAACTATATGGCATACATTATACAATAGAATAAATAAATAATGCATCACATGTAAAATAACATATTCATCACATGCATAAATATTTAAAACTATATCGAACATATAATAACAACTAATTAAAAGCAAATTTGACCGGCATATTTGACATATCTTAAGAAATTAAATATAAAATTAAATTACATAATTTTAAATACCAAGACATAACTTGGTTTTCAATTTCTTCAACTCAAGCCCACAAAATTAGGGTTAGCAAGGAAAGCCTAAAATTCTTTTCACTTTCTCTACACATAGGAGATACAGCTGCAGTCATAAGGAAAAAAACAATTGAAAGTTGGTGATTTCTTCACATTGATGGACCAGAAAACGTGAACTTTTTCACGTTGGCAGTAGCTCAAGACGTCGACAATTATATATATACCTCGATTTTTTTAAAATTTATTTTTAAACTTATATAGTTTACTTAAAATAAATATAATTTTATATATAAAATTTGCAAGTACAAGCCATGTGCTCCCTTTCAGCTCGTTGGTTTCCTACGCACCTATTGAATCCAAAGGCTAGTGTTCGATTTCTATGAAATAATTTTTTCCAAAATATAAATATATTATTTTTAAATAAACCTTTTTTTATTTTTTTATTTCTAAATTGTTTTTAAATTATAAATAAATTTAAAAACAAAAAGGTGTAGTTTTAATAGTTTTTTTTATTTTAAAATCTCTTTTTTTTTTCCTACAATTATTTTTCTCAATTCACATATTTCTTTCAAATAAATCTATATAATTTATTTTTTAAAATTTCTCTCTCTACTTTTCATAAATCTAATTTTTATTTATCATTCTTTTCTAACACATCTTTCTCATTTTTTTCTCTCTAAAAATTTTATATTTTTAACACACTTTTCTCTCTCTAAAATTTCTTTTTTTCAAACTGATTTTTATCTCTCACATATTTCTCTCAAAGTATCTCTCTTTGTATTTTTTTCTCTTCTAATTTAGTAATATTTCAGTTAACAAATATTTTTCTAACATTTTTTGTCTAGATTTTTTTCTCTTTCTAATTTTTTTTTTTTGTTTAACAAATATTTTAGTTTCAACTTTTTTCTCTAAAATTTTTCTTATTCTCTCCAACATTTTTAATTTCTTTCTTGTTAATATTTTTTATCTAATATATTTCTTACTTTTTAACCTTCGTCTAAATCTTTTTTTCTCTATGTAATTTTTTTCTTTACAAAAATATATCTCTATTTCTCTAAATTTTTTATTTCCATATATCTTCACATTTCTCTCGTACTTATATTTCTCTCAAACTCAAATTTTCAACAAAACATTTCAAAAAGTATATAAAGAGAAATTGTAATCATACAAAATGATTTATTATAGTTGATAATATAAAATAGTTTTAATATTACATAATCTCAATATTGTCTATTAATTCATCGAAACGATATTCAATTTGTGTCCCTGACATAATTTCTGGATCCCTATATATACCACGAACTGACGATGCTAATGCTAAAAAATTCTTCAACGCCTGAAAATCGCCGGGAACGACCACTTGTTGAGATCATGAAAAGACCATCGGTTGATTTATTAAAAAAAAAAAAAACGCGCGCCTGGAGTTTTACTTCACAAGGAGACAAAATTCCACTGCCAACTCTTTTTCCTTTTTCTTAATTAAACACAAGAAGCCGCCACTTCAAGGAGAATAAACAAAAGAAATTTGTTTAGCTCTATGGCCAATTGCGATGAACTCCTCGTCGGCAAAACAATTGATTTCGTATGCACGCATGAATCACCATCGGCTATTTCTTCTTATCCATCACCCTTTTTTTATTATTACTTCCAGCAGCTGAGTTATGCCGCATAAATCTTCTCCAAAGAAAAAGTAAAAAACTCTCAAATTACAATAATAATTTGCTCATAACAATTACATAAATTTCTTAACCCTTATTGGCTTCACATTTGATCTAATCAAATAAATTAAAAACTAATGCCAAAATACGCCTAAACAGTCCATTAGCAAACAATAATTCATATATCACATACATGAACAAAATATGAAAACAATTTTGTAGAAAACTCCTACCAACTTTTTTAATCAAAAGGCCAAAGACCTCTCTGATACCAATTGTAGACAAATTATTTGGATCCGATTCGCTACTCGACGCAGCGGAAGCGAGCGCATTGATCAGAATTATTCGATCGCAATGACAACTTTTTATTAAAAGAATTTTACAAAAAAAAAAACAGTTTTTGAAAAACTAAACTTTGGGATGATAAAAGCATAAAAAAGGTTTTTGTGGGACTCCACATGATCTTCTAAACTATCATCGATCTATTACGAACCGATGTGTGGGCACCTTTTAGGAGAACTAAGAAGAAACTCAATTTTCTTCTTGCTCTTGGGAGGAGAGGGAGGAGAGGAAGGCAAAATACTTAATTCCTTAGGTTTTAACTATAAGTTTCGGCCAAAATCATAAAAGGTTTTAAATTCTTTAATTTAATTATGAAAATTAAAAACTCTTTTTAATTTAGATAATTAATTGTTTAGATCTCATCTCATGGGTTGGGCTCCTTTCTTATGTAATTGGGCATAAAGTTGGTCCAACTATACAATTCGATTTTCAAAGTCCAATTGGCCCAATTTTTAATTAATTAATAATAGATCTAATTTATTATTAACAACCAAATTAATTAATCCCAATTTGTAATTAATAATAAATCTAATTTATTATTAATATCCAAATTAAATTATCAAATTCATAATTAGTTAATGATAAATCTAATTTATCATTAATATCCAAATTAAATAATTTAATTAAAAAATTAAATAATCTTTATTATTTAATTTTCTCCCAATCAATTGTTCGTTGTAGAGGTAACGAACTAGCAATGGGACCTTATGGACCTACAGTTTTGAGCTCCAAGGGTTAAGATGAATTAATCAAACTCTTAAACTAACCAATCTCACCATTAACCCAAGGTAACTCCACTATAAACCTGAGGTTACACTCTCGAATTGTAGATGGGTTATGTCCATAAATATAACCATAATAGTTTATTCAATCCTTCATAGAGTGACTAGTGGTTTCAGTTGTGTGAAATTACTATTTTGCCCCTGGCCCCACCTCTTACTTCTTAAGTATCACTGACTTTCTAATTGATAGTCTTCCATGAATCTCATCATGGGAAAATCCTTCTTGAGGTATCAAGAAGGCAGGTACCCCTGCTATCCAAATCTCAAACCAGCACATTAAGAGAATCACTTATATACACACTCAATATGGAGAAGAGCACACTTTGCACTTTCCACTATTGAGTGGCCGTGAATTCCATCTTGTGTAGGAATGTTCTCAGCTCCCCAATTGAATGTGTTTCCAAGACACTAGGTTTATTGAACGAATATATAAGTCATTCTCACCATGCTGCACAAAAAACACACCTGCATAAGCAGCATTTCATAACACACTCAGGATTAAGATCAAATGACCTATGATCATCCTAGTGATGTGTTTGCATTTTCTTTCAACGATCTAACAAGAAATGTGCAAAACACATCGCGGTACAGTCTTCTGCAATCTCATTGCATACGATATTTCCACTAACATGTAACCACATGAACGATCCGGATAAGACCATTTGTAACAGTTACAAAGTGGATCGTATCAACAGTGTACCAAAATAAGGTCCCCAACCCTATCCATATATTGTAGATCATTTAAGCCACTACTCTTAAACTTGATCCTCTCGTATGTTTGATACATACCAAGTTTAAGAATACATTCGGTGGCTAAGGAGTGATTAAACATTGAATGTCACTAAATTTGACAAAACGCACAAATAATATTTAAGTCTATCTTATTTACATCATTATAGTTTACATGACGTCACGAGCTTAGGGCATAAATCCCAAAGGTCCCACATGAGATGTATGATTGTTTGTGCTTGCTTGTCCAACCCCAAGGGCTGGGGTTAGTTACTAGGTATTTTTATACTCAACATTTTCTACTTATTTTTTTAGGTAAGGGCAAGGACTTCCTGGGTGGCTGACGAGGAGCGGTTGAATGAAGGCATTGGTCATGCGTTTCAGTCTTTCGTATCTCTACTCTAGTTGTCTCATCATTTTACATATTTTCGAACTAAGTGCGTAAAGGAGTAATATAAATGCTAGCACAGCAGAATAGATCGAATTGCACTCTAATTAGCTCAATTTAATGGATAAAATTATGCTTATAAACTTAAAAAAAATAGAGAATAAGGAACCATACCTTTGAAGATCGAATTCTCCCTTGTTTTTCAGGGAATTTGGTCACGATCACCTCCCGAACCACCACTAGTGTCTTCTCAGCTATTCTCCGGTCTTAGAACGGATGGTGGGATCCAAAAGAGTGGTGAATTTGGGAGGAAATGGAAGGAGGTTGTGTTTTTGGTTCAACTCTTTGAACACCAAGTTGGAAGCACAATTGATCAAATCAACCAGCCTCTTTTATCAAGAATCAACCATCTATTTATAGAGGATTTCATGCAATCTTGATTCATCATCAATTGACACTCAATTTATGATGAATCAAGAGGTGTCTTGTGGAAAGTTAGCATGAAGAAAATGGGATTATGGATAATCCCATTATCCATCCCATTTTCTTTCTTTTTTTTTTCTTTTTTTTCTTTTGATTTTTTATTTAATTATTTAATTTCATAAATTAATAAAACAAAAATCATATAATTAAATTAAAACTATTTTAATTAAATTTAATTATTTTAGTATAAAATATTAAAATAATATTATTTCTCCACCAATCCCGATTTTTTGAAAAAACTATTTTTCCGAATATGAATCCCTATTCATATATATAATATTTAAATCCCATTTAAACATTATTTTCAACTATCCATGGTCATTTGATTTGTAATCAAATGTCGAGAGGCTAAATATATCATATATATTTAGCGTTCCCTCCCTTAATCGAATTTTAATAATTCAAACTCATTCACCACACTGTTCTAAGATTTTATCTGATATGAGCTAGTCGAGGGACCTAATGGACCTATAGATCATAAGCTCCAACGATCCGAGATTAACCGGTTAAACTCTTTAACCTAGCTAACCAATATTCGTTAACTAACAGGTCACTCTACTAAAGTCCATAGCTGCACTCTCCTCAGTATAGATATATTTCTGTCAATTTGATATAAGCATGATCAGTAAGTCGAACCTTCACAGGTTGTTTGTAATCTCAGCTAGGTCAAATTACCATTTTACCCCTAGATTACCTCTTGTTCCTTAAGTACCACTGACCCTCTAATGAACAACTGGTTTGTGGTCCAACCACCAAACCGATTTCCTCTCGGACCAATGAGAGGGTGGGGCCCCTTGTTCAAGACCTGGAATTAGCACTTAAGGGAACAACCTTTCTATTAATCCTAAAGTCGGGTAGGAGTGAATTCTATCTTGTAGGGCTATGTCCCAAACTATCTATCTAGCCTTACCCCTGAAATGAGAGGCATATTGAGCAGACGCTAATGAGCATCTCTCACCCATGCAGATCTAAGGATAATATCGAATAAACAAGAGTTCATAGTTAGCTCAGGATTAAGATTGAATTACCTAGGTCATCGATTTGAAACTGGTCAGTGTTTTCAGTAAACAGTATTACAAAGAAACAATGACTATTGCATGGTTCGGTCTTATGCAAACTCATCGCATGGAACTCCCCCACTCACATGCCTCCACATGAACGATCTAGAATCACATCGTTTGTATCATATACAAAGCATGCCGTGTCTCACAGTGTCCTCAGTATAAGGTACCTAGCCTAATCCTTATACTATAGACTGTTTTGGCTATTTACTCAAACTTAATCCACTTTTATGTCTCTACATAAAGTTCAAGTACTCATGTTATAGCCATGAGTTCTTAGTTTATTAGATTTATAGAGTTATACTTAATCATTTACTTTATTCAATAACAATTTTACTGAATAACTTCAATAACTACTTTATTGATAAAAGAATATGTTTACAACGTTTACATGCCATGAGTTTTAGGACATAAAAACCCAACAGTGTGCACTTTGAAATTATGTTTAGTTTCCTTTTTTTCTTAAATGCTTTAAATTTGGGATCTCGACATTGTTTTCAATTATATTTTGGAACTCAATTATTTCATTCTTATGAGAGTTATTTGAATTAAACCTCAATTTTTTTTTAAATTCTTCATGTGAAAGCATGCATGCAAGTAGCGACCTATATAGTCTAAGTCTAGAAGTCAGGTCGTTACATATCTAATACTGAGTATATTGTTGATATACTTCTTATTACATATATAAAGAAAATAGTATATCAACAATATCAGGTCTATCAATGGTATATCACTAATATTACTGATATAATACTCAATATCGTTGATATACTTCCATTACATATATAAAGGAAATAGTATATCAACAATATACTTTGTATCATATACATTTGTGGTATATCACAATGTACTAAAAAATAATCAATGGTATATCACTGATATTACTAATATAAATAATATAAAATCACACGCCTTATTAAAAAAATTGCTCTTTTAAAGGTATTCTAGACTTTTTTGCATTTTAATTTGGGGTGGGCCTTGATTTTTTTGCTATATTTACAAAACATAAAAGTGGTTGCTAGATTTGCAATATTCTATTTATTTTTGCCAAATTTGCAAGTGTCCCATTTTTATATCTTACTATCAAATATTATTTTAAAACATTAAATACACGTGCAATACGCGTAATGCTAACTAGTGTATTATAAAATGAATGTAAAAGAATAATAAGATGAATAAGAATAGCACAAGAGAATACAAGAAAAGAAATGGAGAGAAGAAAGTAGAGAGGAGTAGAAAATCCGCTATTAAGTTGTGTTTTTCAAATGCTCCCACACAACTATTATTTATAAAGATTATAATAGGGTATGTTACAAGATTAACATAATTCCAAAATTTGTAACCCACGGAAATAATTTGCAATGAGGAAGATGGATGAATATAGATATGTGTAACCCATAGACGTTATAGATATCTACTTAATAATATATCTATAACAAAAACTAATTATCTCAATCCAAGCATAGCTCAGTGGATAAGACATATTATGTTGATGCTCGAATTCAACTCAATGGTAAATTTGTTTATTGGGGAGGAATGAATGTGCACCTAAAAAAACAGAATGACTGCGCACTGGTGTGGTGCTAAGCCACAAACACTCTGATGCTCAAGTTAGTTTCGAATTATGAGAAAAAAGACTTAATACAATAGAGTAGATTGAATTGTTCACCTTCAACATGCCTTTCACCTCTCGTTTATAGGGATTCTAATTGGCTATTAATATTATAACTATTGCCTCAAATGTAACTGTTGACTTAATTAAAGATTGTGTGGTCAGTTACACTGAGCATTACGTGCATTACAGCATCTTGTTTGGCCATGGTTACGATGAGGCGAATAACTAATGAGGTTAACTCGACATCTCTGCCTTGAAGAGGTTGGCTCAACCAACCACCTCATCCTTGGGGAGGTCGACTTGACCAACCACCTGTTGTGAGGGAGGTCAGCTCGGCCACCTTCTCCTTAGAGAGGTCAGCTTGACCACCTCCTCCCTAGGGAGGTCGGCTCGACCGACCACCTCTTGTGAGGGAGGTCGGATTGGCCAACTCTTCTTTAGAGAGGTCAGCTCTACTTGGCCACCTTTTCCTCGACGGGGTCGGCTCGACCAACTACTTAGTGGGTTGCCCGAGCCTCTTTTCTTTAGTTGGGCTCAAATTGACTCTGACCTTTCGAAAGCTAACCGAGCTAGCCTACTTGGCTCAAGCTTCTCTTGGTTCAAAGAGATCAGTCTTGGGCTCAACTTATGTTGGGCTAAGTCTCCCTTAACTCTTATTTATTATCTTATTTTTTTTTCTATGCATAATAGTAGCCCTACTCCCATGTGGGGTTCATAGCTTTTTTGGGCTACCATAGGTTGGTTTTGTTTTCTCATACCCCACTCAGAAGTAGAAATTACAAGGGAGAAAAATAAAACCTTTACTTAGCAGAATAAGTTTTATCGGTCATGGAGCGTGAGAGACTCCACTCTAAAGGGGGAGCTCTCCTTGGTTCCGCTAGTCCTGCTCAATGTGGAGACAATTGGAGGACCAATGTTTTCAAACTACTTTGACTGAACATAATGACCTAAAGCATGACATTTGTTTGCCTTTAGGAAATCTATAGAGGGTGAGCTTTGGACTTGGCCTTCCCGATTGGGTCGAGCTCATCACTCGATTTCGCTCTTCAGAAAATCCAATACTTATATTGCACTATCAACCCCCACTCGAGTTAGATTTTGCATAACTAAAACTCACCTGGGTATAGTGCTCAAGATAAAATATTTATTTATTTCTTGTTTGCACATTACATGCAGAAAACGGAAAGGAAATCCAGTTATTAAAGTATGCAAACTGAGCGGGACATCGTGCTTGTTTGTGTCCAAAGGTGCCGAACCAATTAAGAATAACTCGACTTTTCTTTTGCTCACATTGGGTTGATCATCTCTTCAGTTGCCATGATCTTGGTTGCCTAAGTTGCCTTCTCGTCTCTCAGCGCAATGTAATAACATTCATGGGATGCTTGTTGCTCTCCCTTAAAGACTCCAATGCCTTGAACAATTGGAAATTTCATCGTATGATGATACTGTAAAACGTGATTTGGAGAAAATATGTTATCTTATTCAGTATGAGAAGGTCTCTATATATAGGTACACAAAAGAACCCTAATCTAACCTTAAAGGATGTACAATTA
>JAOANK020851722.1:0-10132 GCA_026257165.2 Telfairia occidentalis | reverse complement strand
GGTTATGCATGTTGATGCATCCTTCACCCTTATCATTGTCCTTGTCTTTGTTTTCTTTTGTAGGTGTTGAGTGCTAGTAAATCTCATTTCCAGTGTTGAACCTCGATCTTTTGGAATGCTTTCTTCTTTTCATTTTGGATGTCATTTATGATCTTTTGTCTTCTATCAAGGCAGTATTATCCACTCTATTTTTAGTTCATTGTCTTACATGCTTAGCGATGTATACATTGAGGATAATGTATGTTTTAAGCTTGGGGGTGTGGGTAGTACTCTGTGAGTCCTGATTAGCTAGGGTGATTTTCAGCTTAATTTTTTTTATTTTTCTGAATTATTGTGATATGTACTAAATGGTTGTGGAATTCCTCTATGCACGCTATTGATGAGGAGAGTCAATGATATTGCGCTAACTGATCTGTTGTGTGTGGTTATGAAAATGGGATAACATCATTTTTATCTGAGTTATTTCAAATCCTTCTTGGAATTTCTGGTCTATTGAGCACGTAGCCCTCTCGTCTAAGTTCTAAGGTCTAGGGTGTCTTTTGGGGAATTATTTGTTTGAGGAAGTCTCTGAAAAGGTCGTGGTTCTGTTTGAGTAATTCATATGCATGTCTAGTGTGTTGAATAAAAAAGGAATAAAATGAAGTGGTTACTTCGCCTTTCCTGTTGTGCCTAAAAGCACTGAAAGAGATTGAGTATTATCCTAGGATAGATGGGCTGCTCATAGTTGGATACTGAGTGCCTAGGAAGCAGAGGTAAGCCAGGACGAGGTAGAACGTCTTGACTAGGCTCCTCTTTTAGCCCAAAAAAAAAAGAAAAGAAGGGTTGTTTGTATTGCTTGTAGTTGGATACTTAGCACCTAGGAAGCGAGGGTAAGCTAGAATGAAGGTGATACAACCTTCTCTTCTAGGAAAAAAAAAGAAAAAGTGAAAACGAAAAAAAAAGAAAGAAGAAAAGAAAAAAAAATTAAAATATAAAAGAAAGAAAGAAAGAAAGAAAAGAACAAATAAGTCTCTAGGATGCATTTGATTTCCTTAGATGTTCCATTGGTTGAAGTAAGAGAGACTCATGAGGTTTTTCTAAGGTCACCATGGGCTTATAAGAACTAGAACTAGATGAGCTTGTACACACATATACGAGGGATGAAGAGAATTGGCCTTGAAATCTCTCAGTGATAGAATGTGCTTGTAAGTTTCTATAATTGCACCTACTTGTCTATTGGAGCAATGAGGCTTGAATTGATTGCATGCTTAGAGGAGTTTCATTATTTTACTGTTGTTCTATTTTAATTTTGCTCACGACTAGCAATAAACCTACTAGTTTCTGCCTTGGCGCTTTCACCTCTTGGTAAACTAAACACTTACTGACAAAATCTGCCACATCTCTCTTTATATTATTCCACTAGTAGTATTGCTTGAAGTCCTGATACATCTTTATACTACCAAGATGTATAAAAACCGGGGAATTGTGAGCTTCAACCATCAACTTGCTCCTAAGATCACCCTCCTTAGGTACACGTAATCGTCCCTGAAAAAGTAGTCCAACGTCTAAAGATACTAAGAACTCATCTGTCTACCCTAACTTCAATTGACAAAACTTCTCGACAAGTTGAGAATCATCTTGTTGAGCATTAATATTCTTTTGCCTCAAGCTTGGCATCATAGTCATCTGAGCTAGTAGTGAGGTAACCTCACCTACCAAACCTGTTATCTCTGTGCATTCCAAATCCTTACATATTTGAGTTTGGGCTATAATCAAAGATGACGTGTGCACTGCCTTCCTACTCAAA
This sequence comes from Telfairia occidentalis, assembly GCA_026257165.2. NCBI lineage: Eukaryota > Viridiplantae > Streptophyta > Magnoliopsida > Cucurbitales > Cucurbitaceae > Telfairia > Telfairia occidentalis. Next base: position 8,346 of record JAOANK020851722.1, on the reverse strand, counting down.
GCATGAACTACTACATTTGCTTTTCCTAGATGATACTAGATCTCGCAATCGTAATCCTTCACCAACTCCAACCATCTACGCTACCTCATGTTAAGCTCCTTCTGAGTGAAGAAGTACTTCAAACTTTTATGGCCAATAAAATCTATATTCTCTCCTCATACAGGTAATGCCTCCAAATCTTCAAAGCAAAAACTGCCGCAGCCAATTCAAGGTCATATGCCGGATAGTTACATTCATAATCCTTCAACTATCGAAAGGCATGAGCAATAATCTTGCCCCGTTGCATCAAAACTCAACCAAGTGTCATCTTGGATCTATCACCATAAACCACAAAATCCTTTGTTTCCTCGACACTGCTAATAATGGTGTAATAGCTAAACTCTGTTTGAGTTTCTAGAAACTAGCTTCACAATCCTCACTCCAAGCAAATATATTTCCCTTTCGAGTCAGCTAAGTCAAAGGGGTGGCAATACTAGAGAAATTTTGCACAAACTAATGGTAATACCCAACCAACTTAGGAAACTCCGTACCTCTTTGACTGTAGTCGGGCGAGGCCATTTCTTACAAGGTGCCCTAAGAAAGACACTTGTCGTAGCCAAAATCCACACTTGGAGAACTTAGCATACAACTTATGAGCTTGTAGGGTAGTTAAGACCTTTCTCAGATGCTCCTCAAGTTCTGCTTCTATCTTGGAATACACCAAAATGTTATCAATAAAAACAATTACAAAATTATCCAGGAATTCCTTGAACAAACACTTCATCAACTCCATAAAAGTTATTGGGGCATTGGTTAGGCCAAAAGACATTACAATGAACTCATAATGTCCATACCTAAAGTCAATCTTAGAGAAGACTATAGCCCCTTATAATTGGTCAAACAAATCATCAATTCAGGTTAAAGGATATTTGTTTCTCACTGTCACCTTGTTTAGCTCTCGATAGTCAATACACAGCTTCATTGAACCATCTTTTTTCTTCACGAACAAAATAGGTGCCCCCCATGGTGATACACTAGGGCGTATGAACCTTTTATCCAACAACTCTTGGATCTGAGTCTTGAGTTTCTTCAACTCTGCTAGGGCCATTCTATAAAGGACTTTGGAGATAGGTGTCGTCCCCAATTCTAGTTTAATGCTAAAATCTACCTCTCGAGCTAGTGGCAAGCTTGAAAGATTATCAAGAAACAACATCCACAAACTCCTTCACGATAGGTACTGAGGCCACGAAAACCTTTGCACTACTGGTATCAACTACATTTATCAACCATCCATATGCACCTTGATTCACCATCTTTCTCGCCTTGAAACCTGAGATCATTTCAAGAGATACTCTGGACTGATACCCTCGGAACTTGAAGCTTGTCTTTCCAGGTGGGTTGAATAACACTTCCTTCTTGAAGCAGTCGATGATGGCATGGTTGACAGACAACCAATCCATCCCAAATATTACATCAAAATCGGTCATATTAAGAACTAGTAGTGTTACATCTAACAAATGTCCTTACACTAAAGCCTTACAAGCCTTTACAGACTCTTAAACTAACAAAACCACCTCTCTTGGGGTTGAAACTGACACAACATAACCTAGTGGTTCTATCTCTATTTTAGCCTTATTTACAAAAGATCTAGAAATAAAAGAAAGAGTAGAACCAGAATTCAAAAGTACAAAAGCGTAGTGATCTAATATGAGTAATGTACTTGGCACTATAGCATTAGGGTTTACCATCTGATGTTGTGTGGATGCAAATGCTTTTCCTTTATGTGTGTCAGCTTGGCTCCAGTTTCCATCTTATCCCAAACTGGTAGTATCATTTTTAGGGAAGTTGACAACAATGTGCCATTCCTTGTTGCATCTGTAGCATACCCTTGTTCCAGCCATACAACCAACGTGGTGCTTCTTTCCACAACTCTTACATAGTGGTTTAGTCAGACTAGAGTTCAGCTACATGCTGCTTTGCTAACCCTGACTCGAACCTTGACTCATTCTAATAGAGTAACGGTGTGGTTAAGGGGTCAACCGAACCTAGTCAACTCTTCCGCTTCTGTCTTGAGGAAGCACCTGGTACTAACCAGACTTGGGACCCAGTTCTTGGTCGATAGTGAATAAGAAAGGTGACTCTCAGGGCTGTGGCATAGTCAGTTGGACTATGGGCTGCCACAGAGCCTTGGATCACGTCCTTTAGGCCCATGGTAAATCTTTCTGCCTTCTTAGCTTCCATGTCAACGAGTTCATGAGCAAACCTCATCAAATTGGTAAACTCCCAATCGTACTCTTCTACTGAACGGCTACCTTCTTTTAGGTTGAGGAACTTTGATTGCTTTTGGTACCTATCTATAGCAAGGTAGTACTAACGGAAGAAAGCTTCCTTGAACTCCAACCAAGTGACTGAACCTACACTAACATCTATTGATCGCTCTGCAGACTTCCACCACAAGAGAGCATCTTTCTTTAGCATGAAGGTCGCACAATGTACCTTTTGATCTCCTAGATAGTCCATGATCAAAATATGGTTTCCATCGATCATAACCATGTCTCAGCAATAGTAGGGTCCACAGACACTCCATTAAAGGTTTCGGGGTCCAACTTCTTAAAGTCTTTTAAATACTTGGCTCGAAGTGACACGGTTCCACATTCTAGAAGCATTTGATCCACTGCACTGTCTGTCGTGTCCACTAAGTTCTTTAATGTATCCAACAACATTGATGCACCATGGGCTGAGGTTGCACTGTCGGTTGAGTAGGGACTGCACCTCAGGTAGATCCTCTAGTTGAGCCTCTGGTTGAGCAGCTGGTTGCTCCTCAGGTAGATCTTCTTGCTAAACTTCAGGCTGCTCTTAGGGATCAATAGGAGCTATCAGCTATGGGGCCGTCTGGCCCATTTCTCTGTCATGTCTGTGTCCACGCCTAAAGGTTCCACGTCCTCGAGGTGACATGTTCTAATTTACTAACTTAGGTTAGCTATTTAACCCAAACATACATCATACACATCTAACAGTACATTACACTACAACATGCTCAGCTACAGTTATCAAAAGTACGTATATGCATAAATTTACAACAACATGCTCATCTCAAGCAACTTTATTCAATTAACTTTTTTCCTTAATGAACTAACGCACCTAGTGGTGACGAGGTGGTTACTACTTGGCCATGGGGACTTACTTATGTTTATGATGAGAGCAGTTTACAGAATCCCATACTGGGCTCTGATACCAATTGTTACGACCCAAAGCTAACCTTAAAACTGTTACTTCATGCATGCACAGACACTCTAAAGAATTAAATTCAGATAGTAAACTAAGTTACCAAATTAAAAAATGTCACAATTCGAAAATCCTTAAATCAGGATCCCAAGAAAAACTCATCAAAACACTTTTAATCCAAAAAGCAAAACACAACCCAAAACTTAAAGTCTGAAGGAGACAAAATGAAACAACATAAGTTCAAATAAAAATGCGATACTTAGACCTAGTCCATGCCTATAGTAATCCACATTGTCAACCACCATGCTCAGAACGTTCATTACCTGAAAAATGTTAATAGAATAGATTGAGTATTTTAACAATACTCAGTAAGTAACCCCACTTACGAGGTTAGACTTATAAGCACAAGCAATCACACATATCATGAACTTAACATTTGAGACTTATTTATTTTCTTTATTATCATGCCAGATGACCAATAACCTTTGTCCCACCATGCAGCCATCTCACTTTGGGTACGAGTGTGAGCCCTCAATTTAAATGGGGGTATCCAACTGCAACCAATGCTAGATGGTATTCATTCAGAGTAGTCAGATCCCGTCCAACACTGACCCTTAGGGTGTGGAAGGTAGTTGCAACCCTTTTAAATCATAATTTTGTATACCATAGTTCATGCAAAGGTCCCACATACATACGACATGAAAACTTAACATTCACATCATACATGTCGTACTAAATTAAGTATCATCACATCATAACTCAACAAACAATTCCCAAGCATGCCAACACATGTATATAATATATAATCATCACATCTCTTTAAAATCAACATGCTCATACATCACAAGCATAACATTGTGACTTTCACATATTAGACATTTACACTAAACTTTTTAACAATTCATATACATTTAAGTTTTTTCATGCAAACACCATCCGACCTAAGCCCTTAACAGGTCCGTAAGTGAAGTCAATTACCTCTAACGAGTCCTACACCTTCTCTAACAAGCCAATTAAAGAATCACTTGGTCAACCTAAGGTCAAACACAAAATTTACTTTAGAAAATTAAATTAAACTAACTTTTAATGGGTTTCGAGGCTAGATCTAGGGATAATACACCAATGAGAGCTTACTTTTTTTTAAAAAAAAATGATTCCACATGCCGCCACATGCCCCGATTTTTGACGCATGGACCACCGAATTTGATACTACAGGACACCACGATCCCAATGCCGCTAGCAGTGCACCAACTTGAGCCCTCAAGTGCCCTCACACGCGGCTCCAATTTGGCCCGTGTAGCCCACTCGTCGTCATGGGTCTTGACTTCTTCACGTGCATGTGAGCTAACCCCTATTCCGTTCGATGTCCCATTTTCACCAATGTGTAGATTCAGTCCTTGAGGTTCTTTTCCACCCTTCGTTGTACTAAAAAAACCCACTTTTTGTCTAGAAAAGAGAAGAAAAACTAGTTAAAGGCCAACACCAAGAAAAATCAAAGAATAAACCATCAACTTATGCTCTTACCTTCCAGATCTGAAGATCCTCATTGCCTAGCTGCCCACTGCAGAAAGTGAGATAAAAGCTCTTGATTCGTGAGCAAAAAGAGAAAAAAGGACTCCAAAACACAAAACACTACCTACCCTAAGCTTTTGCCGTCAACCTCACTCACCAGACAGAATCTAGAACTGCTGCTGGCGTTAGGAAAAGAGAAGAAAAAATATTGTGGTGTGGAGGTGGCGTGAGAGAGATGGATGAGAGGGAGAAACTTTTGTTTTTCTTTTTGGCAACAAAAATACAAATGGTGGCTGGAGTTTCTTAAGGTGACTTAAATATGACACCTTAAATCCTTAATTCTAACCATACTCACTTAATTTACAGCTTTGCCACAAGCTTTTTGAATTTCCCTTTTTTATACAAATCCAAAATAAAATTACTTAACCTTCTCTAAAATAGCCTAAATAATTCTCAAATTAAATAGGCACAAAATCACACATAAATGTTTATCTTTTTTTTTAATTTGAAAATTAATCTAATTAATTAACAAAAAAAGAAAAAAGCCTCAATTTTTCTAATTGATGCAAACAAATCCAATTCCATCTTAGCCTTTTGGATTTTGATTTAGCACTCTTAAGTGAGAAACATGTTCCACTTACTAACGCTAGCAGTGCTAAGGAGAGTCTTTCTATTAAGCTTGGGAAAGATCAAACAAGTTGAGCTTAATATTTATGTGAATGTGACTGTAACAAGTAATATCAAGTCCACAATTACAAAACTAAAAGTGTTAAGAAATTTATAAAATTTGTGGAAAATTATTCTCAGTATGAGTCAATTGATAAATCACTTGCTGAGACACTAATGAGTACTTTAACCACTTGTAAGATTAATGATTTTTGTACTGTGCATGACCATATCCTAGAAATGTAAAGCATAGCGGCAAGGACTAAAGATCATGAGAATGAAAGTTAATGAAAATTTCCATGTAGTATTTGTCTTAACTCCTTACCTCCAGAGTGTGGTCAATTATTTCATATGAAGTATAATTCTCAAAGAGATAAATAGAATGTGCATGAATTTCAAAGTATGCTCATTTAAGAGGAAGCAAGACTAAGAAACTGATAATTCATTCAACTAATCTCATAGGTCATAAAAGAGTTGGAAAGAAACCAAGAAAGAAGAATAATGAAAAGGGCAATCAAGAAAAACTGAAGAAAAATAAGTCATCTGCCCAAATTCATAAGAAGGAACAAATTGAGGATAACCACTATTTTTGGAATAAGTCAGAATACTAACAGAAAGATTGTCTGAAATGTAAGACATGATTCGAAAGTAAAGGTAAGCCTAATGCTTTTGCAAATTTTGGAATCAAACTTTACAATTAGAAAGATTGTGGATTATTTTGATTGTACTATTCATGCTTGATGTCAGCATTCCTTACAACCTGAACCACTAACCTTATTAACCTTACATCATAATATTGGTACTAAACATGATTTATCTTATGAATTATTAGCTTACTTTTGGCATAGATGTTTTAATCATATATTCAGAGAAAGAATTGAAAGATTTGGAAAGAAAAAAAATCCTTCAAGACTTGGATTTGATTGATTTTGGAATTCGTGTCAGTTGTATAAACGGAAAACAAATAAAACACACAATCAAGAGAGCAGCCACAAGAAGCTCACAACTCCTTGAAATTATACACATTTATATTTGTGGGCTCTTGATGTTCCATTTGTTTTTTGTAGAGAAAAGTATTTCATCACTTTTATTGACGATTTTTTACATTATGAATATTATCTAATTGTTATATGAAAAATATCAATTGATAGATGTCCTAAAGGGTTTTCTCAATAAAGTTGAAAGACAATTAGATAGAATAGTGAAAATTGTAAGGTCTAATAGAATGGGTAAATATTATGGAAAAATATGATGAAAATAGACAGTACTCTAGTCTATTTGCTAAATTTCTAAAAAGTCGTGGCATATGTGCTTATTACACAATGCTGAGAACACAACAACAAAATGGTGTTGCAGAAATGCATAATCGTACTCTAATGAACATGCTTAAAAGTATGTTCACTCCTCATCCATATCATTGTGGATGTATGATTTAAGAACCACTCAGTACTTATTAAACAATGTTGCAAGTAAGTTAGTGTCAAAGACTCCTTTTGAATTGTGAACAGGAAGAGGCTCCTATTTGTTTGAGGCCACCAAGCAGAAGTAAGAATTTATAATCCATGTGAAAAGAGACTGGATTCAAGAACAACGAGTGGTTTCTTCATTGGTTATCAAGAAAAATCTAAAGGTATGGATTTTACTGTCCTAACCACAGTAAGAGAATAGTTGAAAATGGAAATGCTAGGTTCATTGAGAATTATGAAGTTAGTAAGAGTTTAGAACTACGTAAAATGAAAATTCAAGAAGTTTGGGTGAGAATTCATTCATCTAGAACTTCTTCTCAAGTTGTTGTTCTCGTAATCGTTGACTATGTTAATAATTTATAGGAATAACAAATTAATGACCAAACACCACATAATGATATTATATTATGAATGAACTTGCAATAACGAAGCCACAAGAAATAGAATTAGGAAGATTTGTGAGACAAAGAAGATCAACTATTTTTGATAATTATGTCGTTTATTTGCACCAATCAGAATTTGACTTAGACATTGATAATAGTCTAGTTTCGTTTTCACAAGCCATTGAAAGTGATAGTTCTGCTATATGGTTAGCTGCTGATAGCACTCTAAAAGTGCTATATTAGGGCCTTAAATTCAGTAGTTTTGTGGGTTAAATAGTGTACTTTGATGCTTTATTTATTGAATTTGTAGCAACTGAGCATTTGGAATAAAAAAATACGGATTCGGTGTTGTTCGGGCTGAAAAACAAGCCGAAGAATAGCAAATTTGGCTAAGAAACGAAAGAAATATGTCAAAAATAAAGATGCAAATTTTTCGGGTAGCGTCTCAATGCTGGAATAGTGCTCAACGCTGGAATAGTAGTGTTAGTTTTATGAGCTTCAATCATACTAGCTTTGATGATAACAAATAGTTGAAATTTATTGATGATTAGTATTTTTTAAGTGTTCACAGCGTAGAGCTCGAAAAGATGATTTCAACGCATTTTGAATTGCTCAAATCGGATGTTAGATGAATAAGTTATGATCAAAAGAAAGTTGAGCGGAAGTTAAAAACATTGACACGCGCAGGACGCAAATGTTCATTGTCGTTCCAGCACGAGTTCGAGTCCTACCAAACACTTCTAAGCTTCCATTTTCTTTCCATTTTATTTGAAAAAAACTAGCCGTTATGCTTTCCTTTTCCATCTTTTTAATCTCAACCATCCATCCTCTTAACTTAGATCTAATGGCCAAAATTAATATCAATTTTGATATTCTTTTAATCCAAAGTATAAATTTCAGCAATCTTTCTTCTCCAAATCATACCCATTCTTGTTAAAATTTTCTCTTCTAAACCTCTATTGTTGATTTCTTCAAAGCTTCAATTTATTCTATTTTGTTAAGAGATCTTTTGAGATATTAGATTATGATTTTGAGTACAATTGTGTATCTACTCTTGTGAGAGTTTTTCATTTTGTGGGTTTCAAATTTCATTACTTTAAATTGGGTTTTTGTAA